>MU857122.1:0-30652 GCA_033296705.1 Chaetomidium leptoderma | reverse complement strand
AGGGGTATTTCCAGATAGAGTAGTTGGTGTTTTAATGGTGGTTAAGAGGGAATACTATGAATGTTGTATCTGGGTGTGTTTGATGTGTAATATGTCTCGATGATACATCATCGCATTTGTCTTGGAGGTTGTGAGCCGAGACGTGAGACCCCCAGCAACAACGACGTCATCACGCAGCCCCGTGTTAGTCGTGCCGGATCAGGGGGTCCCATGTAGCGTCACCCTGGCACGTGCCTGGCACATATGGGCAAGGCAAGAAAAGGAGCCGCATCGTATGTTGTGCCCGTACATATTACAGTCAGAAGAACAGTAAAACCTCGGTATGCAGCCCACCATGTATATCATCATCTTCCCCCACTTCATGTGCTTAAAGGCAGCTCAACCAGAGAGCAATGATAAGAGGGCCTCCCACCCAACGTCGCAGCCAATTCCCAAGCCGAATTCCATCCATACCCAGAGCCAACCCCAGTCCAAGTCCCGGTTGCATTTCCCAGATAAACGCCCCCGATGCCATGTACATACCGCGTGCGCAAATAAAGGAGTCCTTGGCAGGAAGAAAATGTGACTCCCCTGACAAAAAGGGTAATTCCTGATAGAAACACAGGAAAGGAGTGTTGTGAAAAGGGGGAAAGAAGTAATATACAGAAGGAACGAGAAAAGAGGCAGGTAAGAAAGAAAGAAAGACCGCATAGCGTGGGGTATATAAATATAAACTCGGGCTGAACGCCAACGAGGAAAATAAACGCCCGTCTCTTCAACCAGCCGCCCCCCCCGGCCTCCCAACCTCCCAACTACGCCTGAGCCTAACGGCAACCCTGTTGACCATCCCGGTATCATTGTATCATACCAAAAAGGGAGGATGTGGAGATGCAGCGGCAGAGGCAAACGCAGCGAGGCGCGGCGACGAGACTACAGGCCTCAGATTATGAGCCCCCGCAATGGCCACGGCTGCAGCCACGGCCGTAGCCACCGCCTCGGTTGGGTAGCTGCGCTGAGCTTCTCGGGCCTGGGCCTGCGACAGTGACGCAGCCCGAGCTCGAGTATGCCCCGCCTGTCCGAGCCCCAGACCTGCCATCTGCCCCTGAAAGATCCGCTGCAACCTACTGAGGCGATGTCCCTGGCCTGTCGCTAGCGATGATTGCTGCGCCTGTCCGAGCCCCAGACTTGCCTTCTGCCCCTGGGCCTGCATCTGCCCCTGAAAGATCCGCTGCGACCTACTGAGGCGATGTCTCTGGCCTGTCGCTAGTGATGATTGCTGCGCCGCATGTACCCGCCGCTGTTGAGCTTGTTGCTGCTGTTGAGCTTGTTGCTGCTGTTGAGCTTGTTGCTGCTGTTGAGCTTGCTGCTGCTGTTGAGCTTGCTGCTGCTGTTGCTGCTGTTGCTGCTGTTGCTGCTGTTGCTGCCGTTGCTGCTGTTGCTGCTGCTGCCGTTGCTGCTGTTGCTGCTGTTGATCCGCTTGTTGCTGCTGTTGATCCGCTTGTGGTTGCTGCTGCGTCCTGGCACCAGCAACCGCAAGCCAAGTCCCCAACGCCTGCGCAGTGGGTAGCAGACGTCTCTTCATGGCCGGGAGGGAGCTATGGTGCGGAAATGAACCGAGCCCTCCGGCGCCAGCAATTTGTTGGGCCGGCCCATACAGCAAAGCCGTCGGTATGCTGAAAGATCGAGCACCCTATGCTCGACCCGTCACCGACGGCCGTCGCTGGGCCGGCCCGCCGAGGCTGAAGGTGGAGGATCGCCGGGAGAAATCGCCGCCCACCATGGCTGGGTCCGGCTCGCCCGGCGCGTCGTCGTACTCGAATAAGCCGGGGTGGCCCTCGGGCAGCCGCTGGGCGCCATAGCCAACGACTTTAAAGATGTTGACGCGGCCACCGTTGGTCGCGGTTTGTAATTGTTCGTGGAGGCGTGCCAGTTGATACTGGCGTTTGGTTGGGGCGAACACGGGCTGCGGCAAGACCGGCTGCGGGTTCCAGTTGGCGAGGGCTCCCATCACGGCAGCCGTCTCCTCGTCGCTGTCGACTACCGCTTGGTTAGCTTCGTCCTCGTCCTCCAAGGGTGCGTTGGCGTCGATGGCAGCCTTTTGCTGCTTGGCCTGGTTCTTCTTCTGGTACGCCGCCAGAAGCATGTCGTAGGGCAGCGACCGGCCAGGCACGGCTCTCTTGGCGCTCATGCTGTGGCTCTTGCAGGTGAGAGACCGGGCGCAGGGTTGGCCGTTCGGTAGCAGCACACCACACTGCCTTTCGACATCGACGGGCCCCTTGGGCTTCGCGACCTTTGGCTTTGGCTCGTCCTTCTTCTTTTTGGCCTTGCCCTTGTCGAGCTCGCCCTCAGCCTTCCTCTTCTTGCCGGAAACGTTTGTCTTCTTTGCCTTGCCGGCTGTCTTTCCGACGTTAGCATCTTTCGTCTCGTCGTCGTCATCGCTATCATCGTCGGCCCGGCCGGCGCCGTCCCCTTCGGCCTTGCGTGCTTCCTCCTCCCTGGCAGCCTCCTTCAACCGCTCGCGGGCCTCGCGGGCCTCCTTCTTGCGTTGGGCCTTCTCCTTCTTGATCCTCAGACATTGGGCGATGTGGTCCTTAGCCGCAGATCGCGTGATGCCTTTCTTGCAGTGCTTGCATTGGAACATGTCGGGCAGGTCGTCAAGAGGGCGGCCGATGGTGAAGGTCTCGCGCGAAGAGTCGTCGAGCTGGTTGAGGACGGGGCTGGGGGAGGCGGCGGTGATTGCATTGTCTTTGGATTTTTTTTTTTCTTCTGTGAGGGCGCAAGCAAAGTAAATCAGCATGTGAGTTTGGAAACATTGCAGGTTGGAGGTTGGAGGTTGGAGGTTGGAATAATGCGGCGAACCTTCAACGACGCTAGCCTCCTTCCAGTTGCCTGGTTTGGCTTGTTTTGGCGGGCCTTTTCTGAGTTTAATTTTGCCAAAAGATTGCGGCCGGGAGGGAGTGACGGATTTCTTGGTCGAAGCGACCTTGATGGTGGCCTCCTCGTCTGTTGCGGCCGAGAAGTGTGGTTAGCAAGCTGTGGTTGTGGTTGTTTTTGGTTTGGTTGGGGGTGCGGGGAGAAGCGCGTGACGGAGCAGCCATACCCTTGCGCGAATCCATCGTGGCCATGACGAGTAGTGGGTGTGCTATCAAAAGTGTGTGGGCACTAAAAAGTTGGACGGGACAGAAGTGCGGGAGAACACGGTTTGGCGGGCGACAGGCTGGTGCTGCCCATCTCCAGCGGTTCTTTGTTGTCTGTGTCTCGGTGTTGTTTAGTGTCGCAAGACACGCAACGGGAAGCCGTAGCGGTGCTCAGGCTGCGACCCCAAGTGGAGCCCTTTCAAGAGCAATTAAGGTTGGTAATCGATAAGCAGTCACCGGGGACCTGGGACAGACGCTGGTCTCCACAAATGCAACGACGCGTGAATATTCATGTATCCCGAGCCTTGTTGGCTGTATGTACATACATACCCAATCGCTTCCACAGAGAATCAAGGATTGCAAATTCTCTTTCGGTAATCTCTCTACCTAGAGCAGAGGGTGTCCTCCCGAATATCCGGATCGCTGTGGCCCTGCTTCTTCTTCTCCAGCCCATTACTGACCCCCTTCTAGGCACCCCGAGAAATCGCTGTCATGTGGCCCTCCCCGCCGCTCATTACTACCACCGCCCATAAGAATGTCCGTCATCCGTATGGGTCCATGATACTCACTGCCTCCCATTACTGGCCAGCGCTATCCTCCGGTGGCTGAGGCCTATACCCATCCCAAGATGTTTGCATAGAATCTCCTTCTATGCGTCCGGCATCCAACCGTCTATCAGGGAGGGAGCGGCGTTGCGATGCCGCTCCCAGGTAGCCAGAGCCCCTGCGTGTGCGAGTGTCGCCATGGGGAGCCGATGAAGATGCAAGATCGTTGACAGTAACCGCTGATAACATCTGCGCGGGAGCATGGGCCTGCGTGGGTTGTTGTGCAATACCGCCGTGTGTAGGTACTGGCTGCTGCCACTGCTAGTAGCCGCCACCGTAGTTGCTCTGGCTCGGCACGGTCTGTGAGTAACCACCATGCGGATGCATCATCTGCTGTGCCTGGAGGTGCTGTGGGTGCTGCTTAGGTCCCGACTGGCTCACCATCAGGTCGCTAAACCACTGGTGGGTCAGCGCCTCGGCGGCCGAGATACGCAGCTCGGGTCGCGGCTGCAGCATGCGCTGGAGCAGGTCGATGCCGAGAGGGTCGATCTGGGGCAGGATGCTGCTGAGCGGCTGGGTCGCGTACATCTGCCACGTCGTCTTGTACTCGGGGAATTGCGACAGGCCCGGCCAGGTCCTCTCGGTCGGGGTGCCCATGATGCGGAAGATGCGGATGATCTGGTCCTCGTTGGTCGTGCCAGGGAACAAGGGTCTGCCAGAGAACATCTCGGCCATGATGCAGCCGGCCGACCAGATGTCGATGCTTGTGTTGTAGGTCCTGCTGCCGAGGAGAACGTCGGGGGCGCGGTACCAGAGCGTCACGACCTCGTTCGAAAAGGTGTTGACGGGAATGCCAAAGGCCCGGGCGAGACCGAAATCACCCAGCTTGAGCTGCCCCTTGCTGTTAATAAGGAGGTTCTGGGGCTTCAAGTCGCGGTGGAGGACGCGGTTCTTGTGGCAAAAGTCGATGCCCTTGAGCAGCTGGTACATGAACGACTTGATGACCGGGGGCTTAAGCGCGCCGCGCTCACCCTGGGTGTCCATGTATTTCTTGAGATCACCATCCATGTACTCAAAGACGAGCATCAACTTGTTCTCGGTGTGAATAACATCGTGAAGGGCGACAATGTTCTCGTGCTTCAGCTCCTTCATAAGGGAGATCTCACGGATCGCTGTGCTAGGCGTGCCTTCCTCCGAGTCCAGATGGATCTCTTTGAGGGCGACCAGCTCGCCCGTCTGGCGGTTGCGGCCTTTGAAGACCTGGAGGGGATTTAGTCAACGGTCAGGACGGGTACAGTATCAACGACTCACGGTCGCATATGTTCCCTCTCCGAGCTTCTCCAGCTGCTGGAAGGAAGCCGCGTGTCTCTTGCCGTCCATGGTTTCAGTTCTCGTGGCTTCTGCCGGCACGGAGGTGGTTGCTGGGTGGTCAGGAGCGCAAGCACCAGAGATAGTGAAGTGGGCAATTGGCGGGGGCTGGGGGTGGGAGGTGTGTTGGGGATCGAATAGCACGCTGCCAGCAGTGACGGGCTGGGGACGGGCACTGGGCCGTGGACTGGAGAGCGTCCGCGGATGGGATCCCTGAGAAGCCGTGATGGAGGAAGCAGAGATGCCCGGAGCCTCTGCGATCAAGAGGATGAGGAAAGAGAGAGAGAGGGATGGAGAGAAGATAGCCCGGTCTTTAGGCGCCGCTCGTCCAAAGACTAGTGGGATGAACGCGGATGGTTGCGCGCGGGGTCGTGGTTATGGCAGACACAAAGTAGGTAGTGAGTGGGCAGACAGATGGATGAAGACCAAAGCAAAGGATGTCGGTCCCGGGGGCGATCCTCTCTTTTGTCCTGTCCAAAGATGAGATGCGCGAGATGTTTCAAAGCCAACCGAAACACATGCGTCAGGCCGCCGGCCAGGGCTACCCGCTGCGGCGGGTATTGAGTGGAGCGCCGCCGTCGACCCCGCCACCCCACCTCGCCCCTCGGATCTCACCGTCTTCTTCACGAAGGCGTGGACCTAAATGGACAAGGTGGATGCTTAGATTGAGTAGATCTAACAACTATACGGAATACAAATTAAGTTTGAACATAGGGAAAATACTATTCTTGGAAAGGAAAAGAAAAGAGCAATTCAGAGATAACACAAGTCCGGCATAAGGCACAGGCGGCATGGGCATGTTCCAAGTGGTGAGCCCACGTGTAGAACATCTTGCAGGGTCTGTTTAAGAATACCGGGGAATGTGGGTTCCTCCAAGCTAGGATTCTTTCTTGCCTCCTATATACAAACAACCCCTAGGCCGCTTGTTCAATGACCAACCACTCGAGATAGCCGAGCCTGTTTGTCCTGTAACCATAGTACACCAATGCAGGGTTACTCGTGCAGCCCCGTTCTTCGGTCTGCACGGTCAACATATACATATCATATCCCTTCCCAACTCGGCACCCCCGGGAAGCTGCCCTTGCCAAACTTAAGCCGAGTGCTGTTGTCCTCGACATTCGCTCGGCGCACAGGTGTTCGGTATGTAGGCATATCGTTGCGTCCACACACGTCTTCGTAGAGTCGAACTTTTTAAAGTCGTCTTCCTCATACCCCCGTCACCCCTCTGGCTCGGTCCCCTGCACATCCATCCACTCCAGTGTAAACGCCGTGACGATCCTCGCCCAGTCCTTGATGGTCGGAACATCCAAGTGCGCCCCATCGTCGTCCATGGTATGCCACACGGCGGGAAACGGCGACGGGATCAGGTGCAGCACAGGTACGCCCCTCATCATGAACGGCACATGGTCGTCGCCGACAAACCCGGACCCGTGGAACTGCGTCGCCATCTTGCCGCTCTCGGGCAAGAACGGGTTGGGCCCGGCCTTGCTCTCCAGCAGGCCCGCCTGCCGCATCCTCCCCTCGAGCGCCGACATGCGCTGGTATGCCCAGTGGGTGCTCTGAAAGTACGACGGCACCTCCGGGGTCGCGGCGCCGAGCAGGTCGAGCAGCACAAACAAGCTGATCTGCCGCAGCGGGTTCGTAAAAGCCGACCTGGCCGGGTATGGTGTAGCCTCCCATTCCTCCGCGAGCGCTCTACAAACCACCCACCGTCAGCCAACAAACCTTCCCCCCCCTCCTATTTCAATCCCCCGGAGGGATAGAAGAAGTATGTACTCACCTCGCCCCATACAACGAATCAGTCTCACTCCAATTAACAAACGCCTCCTCCCCATCCAACAACAAAATCTGCACCCCCTCATCCCTCCCCTCCCCTTCCTCCCCCATCGCCCCCCACATCTTCACCAAATACCCCTCCACCCGCCTCGCCACATCCATCAAAACCGCGCACGGCGCCGCGCTATCGGTGGCACCTACAAACCCCTCCGGCGCAATCTTACTATCATAGTGCGCGACCAGCGTCAAAAACCCAGCACTGCCCGGGCGGCGCTTCGTCCAGGGCGGTTCGCGGCGCAGGATCAGATTCGCAAACGGCAGTTGCCTGTCGCCCGTCGCGGGCGTGGTGGCGGTCGAGTTTTGCCAGAGGATCTCCCATTGGGGGAGGTGGGTTTGGAAAAAGGTCACAAAGTGGTGTTGGGCTTTCGTCTGGCCCGGCGTGCCCGGCACGCGGGGAATCAGGAGGGGCGCGAGGAGCGTGCCGGTTTCGGGGTCGTAGTCGGTTGTGGAGGGGGCTGGGAGGGCGTGGAGGAGGGCGTTGGAGAGGGGGGTGTAGGCTTGTGTTGAGGGGAGAAGGGGGAGGAGGAAGGGGAGGAGGGGGAGGAGGGAAGGGCGCATGTTTTTGTTTGTTTGTTTTCGTGGTTCGGTCGAGGGGGGGTTCGAGATAAATGTGCTCGCTCGGCTCGCGGGGGGGTGTTAGGTGGGTGGTGGTGTCGAGGTCATGCTCGTGCTCGTGCTCGTGGTCGGGGGTGTGTCGTGGCGAATGAGTTGGGATGAACCGCGGGATTGGGGCGCATTGGCGCTGTCGAGGAGAAAGTCGAATCGCGCAGTCGAGGAAAAATCAATTCTTGAGAACAAGGGCCGAAGAAACGTCGTTGTCGTTTGCTTCTCGGAGGACAAACCCCCGACTTTCTTGACACTTGACACGGTCGCTTGTACGCTGATTGGTCGGTTTCACATCGAACCCCGGCCGGCACGCTCCGAGGCTCCGAGGCTCCGTGGCCGATCGGTGATCTGGTGCAACCCCCTGTCAGGTCCAGCCAAGCGGGCAAGTGGAGTCGAGATCGCCCACCGTTGTTCGTTTACAGAATACATCATCGGCACATGCAAGAAGAGAACTGTAACTACGGGTGGGAAGCAAGACAAGAGCAGCTACAGATTCTTGAGCCACCCGGAATAGCTTCACTCTAATCCCACTCTATAATCCAGATGAATCCCCAAACCAAACTCCGCCCTACCCCCCTTAACCGCCCCATGCCAATACGGCAATGGTATCACGATGCAGTCCCGATATAATACCAACACACACACATATGGTTGGTTGATCAACCACCCAGCCCGCCGGGCCCAAACCAGAGTATTACCATCCACCACAAAGCAACCCTGCAAACCCTGTCTACCCTAAACCCGAGTGTGACGCCGTCAAATCTCATGATCCTCACCCGCCGCCCTCCGCCGCTCCATCTCATCCTCCAGCGCCAGCCTCTCGGTAAAACTCCTCGGCCCGCCCATCGTCGCACCCCTCGCAAAGCTCGAGGCCGTGTAGCTACCCAGACCACCGTTCGCCGCTGCAGCCGCGCCCCGACTAAGACTGCCGACATCAAAGGGCGCGTCCTTCATGCTGCCGACAAAGAGGTGGACGTCCTTCATGCTGGCAATCTCGTCGTACAGCTTGGGGTCCTTGATCGGATTTATCGTCATGGACTTGCCCATGTACGACCCGATGCTATGGCCAAAGAGGGCGGCCGAGGGGGAGAAGGGAACCGCTTGTGCCGCGGAGGCCTCGCCGGATGGTTCACGGGCGGCTGTTCGCTGGCCGGGGGAGGGGGTGTCTTCGTCGTCGGATTCTGCGTCGGGGAGGTATTTTTGGGATGGCGAGGTTGCGGGCCCGCCTTCGTCGTCAAAGTTGAAGAAAGGGTCCTGGTCGTCTTCGACCTTGCCGGTTCCGTTGGGCTCGGATGGCGTGGTCCTGGAGGAGGAGGCGGCAGAGGCGGTGGCAGGGCCTTGCGATGGCCGTGCAAATGGCGTCGTCGCAGCTGGCGAAGGCGACTTCCCCTTGGGTCTCATGGATAGAAACTCGTCGTCCGACGCATTCTCGTCTTCGTCGTCGTCGTCGTCGTCTACCGCTACTCCATCCATATGTGAACCGAGCTGCCCGTTCCAGTATCCACCCTCCGCGCCGTTCGCCCGGATGGTCGCCTGCGAGTCGACCTTGCTTGGCCGATCTCGTGCACTCGCTGGTTGCTTCTCGCCGTTCATCTTGGCGGGTTCCTCGGCGTCCGGGTCCGGGTCGACTTGTGTCCAGACGGTTCCCTCCTCCAGCGGACTGCGGGTAAGTGCTTGCAGCGCCTGGGTCGACGACACCTTTCTAGGTCTCGGGAGCCAATCCTCTTCGCCCTCAACGTCCAGCAACGACGTCCCGGCGTATGCTGCTGCGGCTGACTCATTCTCGGTGGCGAGGGCGGCTGGTGTCTCAGCCTCCTCGGGTTGGAATTCTTCTCCACTTTCCAGGGCCAGGGTGGTGGCGGGTGCCTGGGGAGAAGAAGATGCTGGAAAAACCTCCTCGCCCTCAAACTCAAAACGCACCCGGCGTGAGCTACCCTTGATTGAGCTAGATGACCGTCGCAGCGCGCTTCGCCGCACTTTCGAGTCACTGCTGGAGGAATCGAATGATGACGAGGACATGTCAGTCAGCCGCCGAACCGCGACTCGTCTGCTGTCGTGGCCACCAAGAACTGCCTGCTTTGTTTCCTCCACCTTTTTCAGGTTGGCGGTTGACAGCGCAAGTGCTGGCCCTTCCGACGTCGGGGGCGGCGACATGGGAGGCGAGCGGTAGGCGCGATCATCGTGCTCGAGCAGCGGCAGGTAGGTCGGCGTGAACAGGCCCTGGAATTCCGTCTCCCTTGCGTGCGGGCTCCGCGGGCTTTCCTTCGGGGTGCCCGAGGTATGGCGGAGAATGGGCGGCGGCGACTTGCGGCCGTCCCGGGCGTTGCGATCGATGGCGGGCGAGTCAGGCACGTCGCGAGCCGTCGGGCTCAGCGCCGGATACCTGCCCTTGGACATGGACTCGGCGATGGCTCGGGATATCTCGCTGGAGACGTGGTTTGGGTATTTCTTGAGGCACTCGTCCAGGTGTTTGTGAAACTCTGCCAGCATGTCGCGTTGGTACGCGGCGACCTTTCCGTCCAGCTCGGTGAGCTTGACGTGCAACTCAGACACGAGGCGCGCGGCGTCATCCATGGTTGCGGGTTTGGGCGATGCCGGAGCCCGAGGAACCCCGCGAATGTTAGTGATGCGCGTGACTCGATTGATTGGCGATCTGCAGGCAGCAAAGCATGATCCGCGCCGCTGTTGCAGCAGTCGAAATAGGCGAACCGGGCAGTCGTCGTGGGGTGGTGTGCTCGCAAAGGGCACGCAACGGGGGGACTGTGGGAAGTCCGCGGATGACGGGATTCGAGTTTTGTGGAAGAAGCATGCCCTAGGTGATCAGTGTGTGTGGTTTTGAGGTGGTGAGGTAACCGCAACGAGGACCCTGCACAGCAAGGCCCAGAACCTGCAAGTCCCGCCTAGACCTTCCGTCCACTCCAGCGGTGGTCCCGCCTTGGCAGCATGGGCGCCGGTGGCCGGCGGGAGGGGCTCTGAGGGGCCAGTTGGGGGCCAGGGGACTCCGCTTACTCGCGGGAGGGGCTCGAGAGGGGGCTTATGGTGGGCCCCTCGAGCCAGCGCCCCGGGAAACGGGTGTCTTCGATTGGCGATGCAGCATCCGACAGCGCTCCACGCCGACGGGCAAGCCGTTCTGCACTCTGCACGCAATCAATTTGTGCAGCCCGTAATTGCCTACAGCCCAGCTCAGCCCAGTCGATGAGATGCTCTAGACTACCGGTCAACGCAATGGCACGCTCGCACGGACGGCACAGGAACAGGACGTCGCTTCAACGACGCTCACTCCACACTCGGTCGCCGACTCGGGAGATGACCGCCGAGAACCCCCAGCATCGACGAGTCTCGACAGTGGGCGCAGCTGGGAATGCGATCTCGAGCGGGGATATTACGAGGTACTGGATATATCTTATTCCGTACAGGTAGCGAGATCCCACGAATACGCCCGGGACCCGTTGAGCGACGGCCGAGACCAACCGATTCCGCGTTGCATCTCTCTTCTTTTGTCCCTCAAGCTTGACTCGTGATCCTATCCCGTCTCTCGTGCCCGTGTACGGAACAGATGCAGTCAGCCCTGTTGATCTCTTGGCAGATTCACTTCTGTGATAAGGTACTAAATTACGGCAACTTGCTATTAGGGTGATTGAGAATCCTTGTTCGAGTCCCATAATTCCTCCGTCCTCGGATAGATAATCTGTACAAGAAAGCCGCTCACATCGGCAAACTTCTCCTCAGACATCAACCGGTTGTTGGTTGTATGAACTCGAAACAGCATACGGAAACCCTCTCTGATTGTTCCTACATTGATTAAGACAAACATAGCCCTCGAAATCCCCATCAAGCTCTGGAAATGAACGACGCCGGGCAACACCCCTAGCTTGGTCCATACCTCAGCCGCCAAGTCATTCAAAAGACCCGGCTATGATAGGTAGCGACGATGGGGTGAAAGAAAAAAGCGCAGCCAGAAAACAAAAGTAGCAAGACACGCTGGAACGGATTCCATATCCGTCCAGCAAGATAGTTGAATGAGCTCGACCCGAACAAACGGGCTAAACGACTTATCAACATGGCCCCAACCATTGATGTTGGGTTTCCAGAACTCGAGGTGATCAAACGGCGTCCCTCATGGACACGTCTCCGCCGCCGGGGGCTGCCTCCAGGTTCGGTTCGCGCTTGATGAACTCCTCGTCATCAATGGCCATGGCAGTTGGGGCTTGATACGTGGTGCGAGCCGCAACTGGCGATGCAGACTCGGCAGATGCGACGTGGTCGACGTCCATAGCTGCCATTTCCTCGGGCTCCGGCAGAGGACGGAGCACCCGTTCGAAGCGCCCATCGACCTGACCGAGCAGATTCCGGACATCGTCCCGCGAAGTGGACAGCGCCTTGAAGATGTTCTGGCTAGTCAACAGGGCGCTGTAGTCTCGGTTGATGAGGACCAGGATGTTGTCCACTTTGTGCTTGACGTCCGACTCGACTTCGTCAAGGGTGCTGTTTAGCGCACTCTCTGTCTTTCGCGTGGCGGCTTTGAACATGGTGCCTCGTACGCCCTCGACATGCTCTATCAAGTGGGCCTTGATGCGCTTAAAGCAGCCGATACCTAGGAAACGATTAGCAACCTGCCACCCACAAGTGATTTGGGAGTGGGAGGTGATTTCTTACCAGACTCTTCGGCGCAGTAAGTGTAGGCTTCTGCCATAGCCTCGCCGATGATGGGGACAAAAAGCCGGTTGGCTCCTTTCTGTCCTTTTGTGATTGTCGCTTTAAACTTTGCCGTGTCTTTGAGCCTGCGCTCCAAGATTTTCACCTGACGAGTGGCCAAAGGGAAAGATGAGGCCTTCTTGAGCTGGGGACTCCTGGCCATCCGCAACCGGAAAGACCTCAAGACCCTACCAAGGGCTTCGGCGAGTATGTCCAGGCGCTCGGGAAGACAAGTCGAGAAAGTGTACTCCCATGACCGCGCCAAATGCTGCGTCATCGGCTTTGCGAGGGCTGCGATGCGTCAGAATCACGTGTGTGTCAGGCCTTGGGGTTTCTGTCTCACTCACCCTTGTTGAAATCCAGGAGCCCATTCTTCCCTTTATAAATCCCGCTACAAGGAACGTCAGTGGTGGTGACCGAGAAGGTTGAGCTGGGCCAGGGACATACTCTCGAACACAAGTCGCCCGGAAGGTCTGATATGCCAGCCCGCCGTCATCCTTGTGACAGATCCAGGATCTAATCGTAGGGATGGCGGCATACGAAGCAATTCTGGCCGCCGACTCAAACTTTCGGAAGACGTTTAAGTCTACAGCCTCCCGGCACTGAATGAAAGCCGCGCGAATCGTCAACATGAGCTCCTAGAAAGAGGCGATAATAGATCAGTTCCGAACACATTAACAATAGCAGTGCGCATAAGAGGCACCCACCTGCTTGAGCTCGTCCATGGCCTTTGTGAGAGACTGGAGTTCTTTCTCCCTCAAGTCGTCGGCAAGCTTCAACGGCTGATCCGACTGAACAACCTGGAGATGCAGCGAGGTCAAGAAGCCGCTGAGATCGCGGAGGAAGCGACGGCAGTTCTCCGCCCGCGTTTCTTGGACAATGCCCAGCGCTTGTCTCTGCAAAGCAGGAATCTCTGTCTCCTCGAGACGAGTGAAACCCGCAATCCGTTCATCGTTCTCCAGTCTGCCAGACAACTTCTGGTAGGCCTTGCTCGACACACAAAACACTGGGAGTTGCTCTGCGACCTTTCTGTAGTCCCGATGGGATTGGTTGGGGTCAAAGTTCTCCTCATCCTGAGAAGCGTTTTCCTGATCGATCCTGGTGCCTCGTTAGCTTTCTCAAAGAGGGTTTGGTGTTGATAGCGGAAACTCACTCTCGAATGCCCTCGGCGAACTGCGACTGGATGACGGGGCGAGAATAGTCATTGCGGTATTTGATACAAGCCTGCTTGGTCTCACTCTTGAGCAACTTGATCTCTGCCTTCATCTCTCTCAGCTCCTTCTGTCGCGCTGGACCGCGTTGTTTCAGGTCCTTAGACTCGGCACGCAAGTCACTGAGCCGGGCCTCAGCGTCTTGCAATCGCTGCTTGGCGACCTCCTTCGAGATGTTTTCTACTTCCGGCTCAGCTTCCGAGGCGCTCAGCTCCTCTTCGTAGGTGGAGTCTGTGCCCTCGGAGTCGCTGCTTTGCCGGCGCCGCATGCGCTTACGGGTCTCAATGGCGGCTGCCCGGGCGGGCCGCTTGCGGGAGGGAGAAAATAGAAGGATATCTTCCTCATCGTCTGAGAGCGAGCCGTCAATGGCTGCTTTGAGACTTACAATCTCTGTGAGGCGCTGATCAATATCGCCGTTGAGCTCGGCAGCCCGCGCTTTCATCGTATCAATCAGCTCCTGAAGCTTGTCGCGCTCCGTTTCGCGCAATCCGATGCTGGATTGCAACTGGTTTGCGTGCGCTTCCTCAGGCAAGCCCTTGAGTTTTTCGGTCACAGAGAGGTCGTCGGCCTTTGAGCATATGACAGTGATGCTCGAGTAGGTCCCGTCCAGTTGCAATTGGCGCTTGAACGAGTCGCCCAGGAGATTTTGGGCGACCTTGTCGTCGACGGCCCGCGTGATAGGTGCGACAACCCACAGTCCAGAGCACTGCTCGATGTACTTTGAAGCAACTGCCGAACGAGCAGCATTGGAGTCATGGACACTAGGCTGTATCACCCGTTAAGATCAGAATGGCGTAGGTAGAGGAAGGAATTAGAGTCACTTACCAGGTCCACCAGGACAAGGCCTGACTCGAGGATCGGCGACCGCACAAACACTTTGACGACCTTGATCAAGGCCAGTACTCCATGGCCTCAGGCTCCTTCTTCCTTCCTGGGGTTTTCTCCTTGGAGTCGATAAACCGCTTGAGAAGCCCCAGAAAGTCCTCAGAGTTTGCGCTGGCGAACTCCTTGACGTTGGCGAGAAGCCCCTTGACGGAGGGATGCTCGGTTAGTTCGTTCACGTCGAACTTCCCTTTTTTGATTTCGTCGCTCCTCAGGAAAGGGTAGACGGCGCGAATCTTGTGGTAGGCAATGCTCGCCTCGCTCTCGCTGGTGGTGTTGTCTCCGCCAAGCGAGTCTTGGCCGGTTGTCATGTCAGCGAGCATCACCCGCAACTCCTTGACCCTAACCAACAATATTAGTCAAATAATTCCTATTTGGGAGCACAGCGGCTCCCGCGACAACATTGTGCTCCCGGGACAGCCATAAAGGGGGGGAAAGAGTCCGGATCTGACGTACCAGTCGTCTCTGGTGACGAAGTGTATCTCGGCACGATATCTTTCGTCTTCGCGGTCGGATTGGTTATATGCGATCTCCGTGATAACTGCTGTGCAAGCGCGCATACAATTGGTTGGGACGAGACATTCTTCGTCCAGAACGGCGTTGATCACCGAGCTTTTGCCTGCGCCCGTACTTCCAACGACACCCACCACAGTGCGTTGGGTGGCAGACCTGGACCGCAGCTTGTCACTGGCTTTGATCCATTCCGCAATCTCGGAAACGCTCTTCGCCTTTGCGAAGGCTGCCTTGACGTCGCTGAGCGTTTGGAGACCGGCTTCAACGCCGCCCTCCAGTTTGGCTACAGGAAGGGAGGTATCCGAGATAAGCTCCTGGAGCTGGCCGAGCCCCATGAAGCTCGCCGGGTCCGAGTCATCCATGATGTGCCGAGCTAGTTAAGTGTCAGCGCCACAGTTTCGGGTATTGCCAGGAACGAGATCATCGGCCACGGTAGATGTGGGAGGTGAGAAGCGTGAAATATATCCACACAGAATATATTTGTTTGTTCTTTTGCAACACCGACCACGCAGCTCAAGGCTCGGAATATCGGTCGACAGCCATAGTAACTGAAATGAAAGTAACTCACCTTGGAGAAAACAATTTTCAAAATTGCGATGGAGTGCAACGTTGATTTCGGGTGCGAGTGCTCGTCACCTCGATGCGAGAGGAAGACTCTCAAGGTACAATATCCTCTTTGGCGAAGATGACAGGAAGGATTAGAAATGGAGGTGAGGGAAATCAACCACTGGAAGTCAACGGCCAAGAAAAGTAATCGCCAACTTAACCAACTTGGTTGAAGTTGGGAGGTGTTGGATGAAGTGGGGGAAAGTGTGAGAGGAATGCTGGGCTGGGCACAGAGAAATGGGCGGAAATGGGCGGAAAGAAACAGCAGTCAACAAGTCAGAAAGATGGCAGGCAGACTTTCTGGATGCCGGGAAGCGGGGGCTTCGCCGAGACTTGCAACTCAAGGGTAGTGTGAGGAGGAACCGGGAGGGCCGGCGAGGGGTTGAGGGAAGGGGGGGCAGCTAAGAACCGCCCGGCCTCGGGTGAGAAGGTAAACCTGGAGCCACTGTGAGATGATGCTGCAGTTTAGGTTGGGTTCGATTTTAAAAAGGCAAGTTGTTCGTGTTCACAACACAAATCGAACTCCTCGGTTGTGGAAAGGTATTGGGGGTTGTAACTTGTAACTGGGAGCAAGCCTCCCCTGCACGAAGTATAGGGGATCGTGCAATTTTGCGATAAAAGGTTCACCAAGTGAGAAACAAACCCATAGCAAACCGAGCCTTGCTGAATATTTTCGGTCCCAAATTCACTTATTAGCACCCCTGCCGGCCGTCTCAAGGAGTCAACGCAGGAAGGAGCGTCGTTCAAAAGATGCGGCTGACGATAATGCCAAGCACCAGCTGGACCCACCCTTATTGAAAGCCAAGACCGACCGCCTTCCTATTGTGTTTCGTTCTGCCAACCACCTCCAAAACCTGGGGAACTTCCCGATTCTTGCACCGAATCCACCACCGCGATTTGTCACGTGCAACGCATCCCGCCCTCTCTCGTTCCGTCCGAGAGATATAGGGGCCTGCGCTGCTTCGTTTCGTCCGAGATAAATTCAGGGGCACAGCAATACAAGCATCACCATGTCGACCATCACTCCGACCGCGCTGCAGAGCTCGCAGCCCCCCACGATCCCCCTCAACTTCAACGGCAACCAGCCCGAGACGATCCGGCTCTACCCGCTCTCCAACTACACCTTCGGGGTGAAGGAAACCCAGCCGGAGGAGGACCCGAGCGTCCTGGCGCGCCTGAAGCGCCTCGAGGAGCACTACCAGGACCATGGCATGCGTCGCACCTGCGAGGGCATCCTGGTGTGCCACGAGCACAACCACCCGCACATCCTGATGCTGCAGATCGCCAACGCCTTCTTCAAGCTGCCCGGCGACTACCTGCGCCCCGAGGACGACGAGGTCGAGGGCTTCAAGGCGCGCCTGGACGAGCGTCTCGCCCCCGTGGGCAGCCTCGGCGAGGGCAACAAGGCGGCCGACTGGGAGGTCGGCGACTGCCTCGCCCAGTGGTGGCGCCCCAACTTCGAGACCTTCATGTACCCGTTCGTGCCGGCGCACATCACCCGTCCCAAGGAGTGCAAGAAGCTGTATTTCATCCAGCTGCCGCATTCCAGTAAGTTTCAGATTTTGTCTCCCATGGTTGGGTTGAATCATTTTATCTGACTGCTTGTCTACAGAGGTTCTCAGCGTCCCCAAGAACATGAAGCTGCTCGCGGTCCCGCTGTTCGAGCTGTACGAGAACACGCAGCGCTACGGCCCCCAGCTGTCTGCCATTCCGCACCTGCTCAGCCGCTACAACTTCGAGTTTGTCAACGAGGACAATGAAGTCGTGGCCATGACGCCAGGTGTCGGCCCGGGCGACGACTATGTTCCCAAGACCAAGGTCTTGGCGGGCGGCGATGACATCGACATGATCAAGACGGAGAACGGTACACACTGATCGGTGGATGGGATCGCTTTGGGGTGGGGGGGATGGTATTCAGCAGGCGTCCGGCGTCCGGTGGGGGGTTCGGTATCATGGAACGGCAGTACACGGGGTAGATATCAGCGACAGCAAGTTCGCTCATGCCCGTCTCTTAGAGGGCCAATTCTACGTATACCCGGATTTCATTCTTGAAATTTCTCAACCTCATGCCTTCTCACCCTGAATCGTGGCTACTATCTTGCGCGTGTGCTTCATGGCGCGGAATTCGAGGTACCAGATACCCTGCCACGTCCCGGTACACTGGTTTTGTCAGCGATGCGTTTCCGTCTTCTAATGCGTGCTGGCTTACCAATTTGCCATCCTTGATGGGAATCGTCACGCTCGCCCCGATCAACGCAGACTTGACATGGGCGGGGAGATCATCGGGTCCTATGCATTATCCGTCGGTCAGTTTTGACTCCCTTGAAAAAACAACCACCACCACAAGGAGAAGAAGTAAAACAACACACCTTCCGCATCATGCCGATACAACGCCTCCCCATTCGGCCCGGCCTCAGGAACGATCTTGTCCAGCGTATCACTCATGTCGGCTCTGACATCCTACAGCAATAACAACCATCATGTCAGCCATATATATATACACACACACATACGAAGAAGGAATTCTGGTTTTTTTTTGGTTCATAGCAACAGAGCAAGAAAAGAAAAGAAAAAGAAAACAAACCTCGTCCCAATTCTCATTCAAACTCAACGCGCAGCTCGTGTGCTGGATAAACAGGTTCACCAGCCCCACCTTGTACGACCGGATCTCGGGCAGCTCCTTGAGCACCGTGTCGGTGATGAGGTAGGAGCCGCGGGCCCGCGAGGGGAGCGTGAATTGTTTTTGGTACCACATGGTATTTGTTGTTTCTTTTAGAACTGGCGGTGTTGTCGATACGGGTCGGGGATGATGGGGAGGGGAGGGGGGGAACAACAGGTGCAGGGGGAGGGTCCAGAGGAGGTGGAAGAGGTTGGGGAAGAAGGCTAGTAGGAGTAGGAGTAGGAGGATTAGGGTGGTGGTTGTTGTTGATGTTGTTGTGCTACTGCTGGTGGTGGTGGTCTTGGGGGGTGTTGCTGTCGTGGGTTGTTGCTTGTCGTCTGGTGGTGGTGAGCGTTTCGGAGGCATGATAGGAGATAGGCAGCTTGGTGGAGGGGCAGGGCTAAAACGTCATGGGTGTTCTTGTTTGTGGGGATTTGGAGGAGTGCATGCGATTGGTGGATTGTTGGGGGCGGGCTGCTGGGGAGCGGGAACGGCGGGATGCAACGAGCTGGAGCCCTGCAGATTACAGTATGTAGGTATGTCGGATGCGAGCTGGATGATGCAGCGGTTGTGATTTTGGACATTTGGTAGCAAAAGCAACAATTCGATTGGACGGTTGGTGGATCGTATGCAGTACTCCGTGGCCGTCATCAAGGGCCGTGATCAAGGGATCTAGCGGAGAAAGACGGCGATAAATCGCCAAAGCCCGGCTCCGAGATCTGTATCAGGGTTGAAATTGACTGCTGCTGCTGCTGCTGCCTTCCTCCTGCGGATGGAGAGCGGCACACCGTTCCACGCCGGTGTTACAACGCGGTAGTATTATGACTGAGAGAATCTCATCTTACCTATTACAAAGCCACGAGGCAGAAGTTCTTGTCGTCACTCGGCGCCCCTGGTTATGTGGTTTGGTGGCCTGGTCGATGCACGGAGCGGCGGTGGGGTTAATGGAGCTCCGAGGTCGGGTGGGGTAGCTGACCCTGCGCTGCTTTGGAGATACATGTACTTGGGCTTGGCACTATCTCCAGCGTTTGGCGCTAGCAATTGAAGCGAGAAAAAAGTCTCTTGCTAATAAGCCTGGCAGCGGGACGTCCCCGCTGAAAGCTGCATGCAGACAGGGTGCCCCTGTCACCCAGAATGGACCCCATCGCCCCCGGGCTGCTGACAATTGCACAATTGCACGGCGCATTGGTCCCGTCACCGACGAAAAGGACCTTTTTCTTTTTCTTCTTGGTTCGCAGCACAGAGAGCTCGAACTGAATAATCAAGTCAATGTCCTAGCTACCTACATATTCAACTAGGTAGCTAGCTCATTTTTGGTTTCGGGTCTCTCTCGCCCGTACTCTCTCGTTGTGGTTCACTGAGACCGTGGGACGTCGTCTCGTCTCGTCTCGTCTCCAGCGGAATCCCACCTCGCCCTCGCCGCGACATTCATCCGACCGAGACCCACCGCCCGCGCTGCCCCGAAACCGCGAAATCGACTCTCCCCCGATTCTCTCCCTGATATGACGCTTCTGTACACCGTCCCCAGCTCATGATATCCGTGCCAATGGCGTCGGCCGACTTGTACGACGACGGCCTGCAGCAGGCGCAACAGGCCATCTTCCAAACGGCGTCCATGTTCGAGACGGGGTCCGTCTCTGGCTACCGTCCCGTCGTGGCCGAGCTTGGGAGCGGCTACCTGAGTGCGTCACGCGTCTTCAAGCAGCCGTTCTGCGGCAATGAAGAGGGATGGGGCCCCATGAGCCCGTTTCGATATGATTTCACGCCGTGCTTTATCGACGTGTGGGTGGCATCCGTGGCGGCGTTTGGGATTCTCGTGGGCTCCATTGCGGTATGGTGGTTGCTGAAGAGGAAGCAACCGACCCCTGTGTCGAAGGACTGGCATTTCTGGACAAAGCAGGTGGGTTGTGTCTTGTCTTGGGCCTGTGAAGTGTTGCGGGCTGTGTTCTGACACCAGGTTTCAGACCATCCTCGGCCTCATCATCGCCGATGTTGCGGTGCAGCTCGCATTCCAAATCGCCAGCTACCGAGACATCTGGTACGGCGACTTTAGGGTTTACACTACCGCGGCCACAGTCGTCTCCCTCTTCGTCATCTTTGCCATCCAGTGGCTCGAGCACTCGCGACTCCGGAACGCCAACGGCGTCGTCCTGTTCTACTGGCTCTTCCTCTTGATTGCGCTCGCCGTCAAGCTCCGGTCCTTGATCTCGCAACAGATCTACGCCACGAACCTGCCCTACTTCGTCACATACTGCGTCGGCTTTGGGCTTTCCGTCGTCGAATTCTTCTTCGAGTGGCTATGGCCAAAGAAGAATAGCACATACGACGCGCTAGTCGATGAGGAAGAATGCCCCGTCGAGTACGCCACCGTCTTCTCCCTCCTCACCTTCTCGTGGATGACACCCTTGATGAAGTATGGCTACTCCACCTTCCTGACCGAGGAGGACCTCTGGGGTTTGGCAAAGGAGGACACGACAAAATCCACCGGCGAGGCATTTGACAAGAAGTGGCAACATGAGCTGGAGCATCGGAAGAACCCTTCGCTCTGGCGCGCCCTTTTCGGCGCTTACGGCGGCCCTTACATGCTTGCGGCTGTCTTCAAAATCGGCAATGATGTTTCCCAGTTCACCCAGCCGCAGCTCCTCAGATTTCTGATCGCCTTCGTCGCCTCCTACAACCACGGGAACGAACCGGAGCCCGTGGTCAAGGGCGCTGCTATCGCCCTGGCCATGTTCGCCGTCGCCGTCTTCCAGACAACCATGATCCACCAGTACTTCCAGCTGACCTTCGTCACTGGCATGAGGATCAAGGGCGGACTGACCTCGTCCATCTACAAGAAGGCATTGAAGCTGTCGAACGAGGGCCGGTCGGCCAAGACCACCGGAGACATCGTGAACTACATGGCGGTTGATGCTCAGCGGCTCCAGGACCTGACGCAGTTCGCCCAGCAGGTGTGGTCTGCCCCCTTCCAGATCATCATCTGCATGGTCTCGCTCTACCAGTTGGTCGGGTGGTCCATGCTGGCAGGCATTGGCGTCATGGTCTTCATGATTCCCATCAACGGTATGATTGCCCGCATCATGAAGAACCTGCAGAAGCAGCAGATGAAGAACAAGGATGCGAGGAGCCGTCTGATTACCGAAATTGTCAACAACATGAAGAGCATCAAGCTCTATGCCTGGGGCTCCGCCTTCATGAACAAGCTGAACTACATCAGGAACGACCAAGAGCTGAAAAATCTGCGCAAGATTGGTGCTGGTCAGGCATTCGCCAACTTCACTTGGTCCAGCACCCCGTTCCTGGTCTCGTGCTCCACGTTTGCCGTGTTCGTGCTGACCGACGACCGCCCTCTGACGACCGAGATTGTCTTCCCTGCTCTAGGTACGAGCCACTCCGTATACGTACGTGATCCGGGACTTGTTTTCGCTAACCCATTTCCTCAACAGCCTTGTTCAACCTCCTCACCTTCCCCCTGGCGGTCCTTCCCATGGTTATCACTTCGATCATCGAGGCCAGCGTCGCCGTCGGCCGTCTCACTTCGTACCTGACGGCCGAAGAGATTCAGCCAGAGGCTATTGTCGTGAAGCCGCCTGTCGAGATGGTAGGGGAGGAATCAGTCTTGATCCGCGACGGCTCTTTCTCCTGGAACCGCCACGAGGACAAGACGGTTCTGAAGGACATCAACTTCAGCGCCCACAAGGGCGACCTGTCCTGCATCGTCGGTCGCGTCGGAGCAGGCAAGAGCTCGCTTCTGCAGAGCATGCTCGGCGACCTGTGGAAGATCAAAGG
Source organism: Chaetomidium leptoderma (assembly GCA_033296705.1). Lineage (NCBI taxonomy): Eukaryota > Fungi > Ascomycota > Sordariomycetes > Sordariales > Chaetomiaceae > Chaetomidium > Chaetomidium leptoderma. Next base: position 8,826 of record MU857122.1, on the reverse strand, counting down.
CGAGGTCGAGGTCCACGGAACAGTGGCCTACGTCAGCCAGTCGTCTTGGATTATGAATGCGACTGTCCGGGAAAACATCGTCTTTGGTTACCGGTACGATTCTAATTTCTACGAAAAGACGGTCAAGGCATGCGCCCTGTTAGACGACTTCTCCCAGCTTCCCGATGGTGACGAGACTGTCGTGGGAGAGCGCGGCATCTCGCTCAGCGGTGGCCAGAAGGCCCGTGTTGCTCTGGCGAGAGCAGTCTACGCGAGAGCGGATATTTATCTTATCGACGACTGCCTCTCTGCTGTTGATTCTCACGTCGGACGTCACATCATTGACAACGTTCTTGGCCCCAAGGGTCTGCTCAGCTCCAAGACGAGGATCCTGGCTACCAACTCGATTCCTGTCCTTGTCGAATCCAACTACATCTGCCTGGTCAAGGATGGCGAGATCACTGAGAGGGGCACCTACCGGCAGCTCGTGGCAATGAAGGGCGCCGTCTTCAACCTGATCAAGACTACCGGGCAGAATGACTCGGACCAGGAATCCCTGGATGGGTCCCCTAGCGGCAGCGGCAGCGAGACATCCACCGTCATCGAGGCGGCGAGCAGCAGCCAGGAAAAGGAGGAACTTGAGGAAGCCCAGGAAGGCTTGGGAACACTTGAGGCAATTAGGCCGGGCCCTAGCAGCTCTTCTTACCAGGCACAGAAGCCGCGGGCTGGAAGTATGGCTACCTTACGGCGGGCTAGTGCTGCCAGCTTCAAAGGTCCTCGGGGCAAGCTTCACGACGAGGAAAATCCCAGCAAGACCAGACAGGCAAAGGAGCACTCCGAGCAAGGAAAGGTGAAGTGGTCAGGTATGTGGTCGCAGGTCATTGACGACTTCTGGCGTGCCAGGCTAATATTAGAACAGTCTATGGTGAATACGCCAAAACCAACAACATCGTGGCCGTTGGTGTCTATCTGTTCGCCCTCATCGCTGCCCAGACGGCGCAAATTGGTGAGTGGCACCCTCTAGCCCCCGTCTCAAGCATAGCATCGGCGACATCGAGATGCACGCCCACCGGGCTCGTCATCTTCCTGTTCACCGCCCCTTCCCCCTTCACTCACCACAACAAATCTGGTTTACTTGTGACACGAGCCTCGCTAACTCGGCACGTAGCTGGGAGTCTTTGGCTCAAGACGTGGGCCGAGAGAAACACCAAGGCCGGCAGCAACCCCGAGGTTGGCAAATACATCGGCATCTACTTCGTGTTCGGCATTGGCGCTGCCGCCCTGACGGTCGTGCAGACCCTCATCCTGTGGATCTTCTGCTCCATCGAGGTATGTGGTGACCAACAAGGCGGACCAGGTCTTGGGCTCACATGTGGTTCGCATAGGCATCTCGCAAGTTACACGAGAGGATGGCGACAGCAATCTTCAGATCGCCCATGTCCTTCTTTGACGTTACACCGGCTGGTCGCATTCTAAACAGGTTCTCGAGGTGCGTATCTGTCGGCCTTGGGCTTCCCAAATCCCCATCCACCCCTCGCTTTATTTTTTCTCCACGGGGGGGGTAGGACAAGTCTGCTGTTGTGCGAGGGGGGTCGGACCAAGTGGCTCCAACGGTGCGGGAACCACCGGCGCCAACGACGTCGTGCTTCCGTGTCACGTAACGTCCATCTCGGTCCCAATTCAGCACAACACAGGCAGCCTCAAAGTTCCGCAGCATGCTGACCGTTTCTTAGCGACATCTACCGTGTCGATGAGGTACTCGCCCGGACATTCAATATGTTGTTTACCAACCTAGCCAGGTCGGGCTTCACGCTCGTCGTCATCTCATTCGCGACGCCCGCCTTCGTCGCCTTCATCATTCCGCTGGGCGCCATGTACATCTGGATCCAGCGGTACTACCTACGGACATCCCGAGAGCTCAAGAGACTGGACAGTGTGAGCCGCAGCCCAATCTACGCCCACTTCCAAGAGTCTCTTGGCGGCATCTCCACCATCCGTGCCTACCGCCAGCAGGACAGGTTCGAGCTCGATAATGAGTGGCGAGTGGATGCCAACCTTCGGGCTTATTTCCCCTCCATCAGCGCCAACCGGTGGCTGGCGGTAAGACTGGAATTCATTGGAGCCGTAGTCATCCTGGCTGCCGCTGGTTTGGCCGTCATCGCGGTGGCCAACGGCGCCGAACTGAGCGAGGGCTGGGTCGGTCTGGCCATGTCTTGCGCCCTGCAGATTACCACGTCTCTCAACTGGATCGTCCGTCAGACGGTCGAGGTGGAGACCAACATCGTGTCCGTAGAGCGGGTGCTCGAGTACGCGCAGCTGCCCAGCGAGGCCCCCGAGATCATCCACCGCAGCCGGCCGCCCGTCAGCTGGCCGTCGCGCGGCGAGGTCCAGTTCAACAATTACAGCGCGCGGTACCGTGAGGGTCTCGATCTCGTGCTCAAGAACGTCAACCTGGATATCAAGTCGCACGAGAAGATTGGCGTTGTGGGACGCACGGGTGCCGGCAAGTCCTCGTTGACCTTGGGCCTGTTTAGGATCATCGAGCCGGACACGGGCAACATCAGCCTTGACGCCGTCAACACGTCGACCATCGGCTTGCTGGATCTCCGGAGGCGCTTGGCCATCATCCCTCAGGATGCGGCTCTCTTCGAAGGCACTATCCGGGACAATCTCGATCCGGGACATGTCCACGATGACACGGAGCTTTGGAGCGTTCTTGGTAGGTTTTCTCCGTTACACTTTGCGACCACAAACAGCCTGGTCTACCCCCCCTCCACCACGGGCGTTCACATGGCCCTGCCGTCTTATCGGGACACACAAATACTAATATGTTTTGGCGCACAGAACACGCTCGGCTAAAAGACCACGTCGCCTCGATGGAGGGTGGGCTAGAGGCCAAGATAAACGAAGGAGGTAAGCAGTGCATATTTCCCACGTGGTGTCCGCGTCTTATCTTGTTTTTCTGCGCTTTCTGTCGGCTTTTGAAAGTGCCTGAAAGTGCCTGTCGTGTCATGTCCAGCCGATCGCGTCATCTCGAACTACCCATTCTCCGGTAGGATCGCGGCGCGGACACGGCTGGGTGCATGGCACTTTGACCGCGGGCGTCGCTCTGTTTTGGGATCCGTATCACTACACGAGCGGGCACGATGGCATTCCGCGAGGCCATGGGACGGCCGGGAGGGATGTTGAGGTCTTTGTGCGGAGCGAGGCGCCGTTTTCTGTCCTACCTACCTCTCTTGCTCTGCCATGTGCACTACCGCCCTTGTCCTGGCTGTCTCGCTGTATACGCACCCGTCCACAAGGCAAGCCCTTGCAGGATCTCGGATGCAACGCACCTCGTGAGGGCGCACTGGACGAGCCGGCTTCCGAACATGCTGCCCTGTGCTCCTCCTCCATTCACTTTCTTAATCGGTGCTATATCGGGTCACCGATTCACCTTCCACACCCATGGTTACGGGGTTCACAGACCTTCCGGAACCAAGTGGCTCCGGCGGGTGGGCAGCAGACAGACAGGCAGTGTCACTTCTCAGACCCGACAAAGCCGCCGGATCGAGATGGGATGATGCTGCCCCCTTCTCTGATGAAACCACACCACCACACTTACCCCCCCCCACCCCACCTAATTTACGGAAGATTTTACAACGAGCTTACTTGACTAACCAACCAAACCACCTAATCCCACAGGCTCGAACCTCTCCCAAGGCCAACGCCAACTCGTCTCGCTCGCCCGCGCCATGCTGACCCCGTCCAACATTTTGGTGCTGGACGAAGCCACGGCCGCCGTCGACGTCCAGACCGACGCCCTGCTGCAGACCACGCTGCGCGGCCCGCTGTTTGCCAACCGGACCATCATCACCGTCGCGCACCGCATCAATACCATCATGGACAGCGATCGGGTTGTCGTGCTGGAGCGGGGCGAGGTGGTGGAGTTTGATACGCCGGCCGAGTTGATTAAGAGGAGGGGGGTGTTTTTTGGGTTGGTGAGGGAGGCTGGGTTGTTGGAGGAGTGAAGTGATTGATTTATTTATTACCTTGCCTAGGTACTTGGGTGGGTTATGATACCCATGTGTGTGGTATGGATTGGGGGAGGGAGGGAGAGGGGGGATGGAAGAGAGAGAAATAAAAAAAGGAAGATTTCGTCCCATAACCTGGGGGGTTTCGGGATGGGGTCTGGATTTGTGGTTGGTGTAGAATAGTTTTTGTTGGGGGTGTATGTATGTGATCAGCGGGTGGGGGGGGGACAAAATGCATCGAGTCAGTCAGTCAGTGTACACAAAGTCGACACCGTGTGGTGGTCGTCTTGCCCTTTTTGTGCGTCTTCACTTTTCGCACCAACGTACATACCGCAACCGCAACCGCACCGCAACCACAACCGCAACCACAACCGCAACCGCCATGTTCTTCGATTGGCATTTCACCGTTGTTTGAACTGGGATATGAGAGGGACGGATTACTGAAAGAAGGCAGGCGTAGGAGGCATGAATTTGTGCTTGGTGGTGTTGGGGGGACTGATAGATACTCTAAACCACATGGCATGGCATGGCATGGGGAACCAAAACAAGAAAAAAAGGGAGAAATAGCGCAACGAGGGGTTTTGTTTAACACCACCAGAACTTTTACCTACCATGGATGGACAAAACTTGTTATGTGTGTGTGATCGAGCCGGGCCTGCCGTATAACCAGACCTCCCCCCTCGCATCTCGCGCACCACCGGCAGTTGCCCATGTAGAAAAGGAGGGGGGGTGTGACAGTAATGCCTATGTGTGGCAAAGCTAAGCGAGAAGCGAGGGCCCTTCTTCTTTCACGATCCAATCCGGTACCTTTTTCCCGGAACGGTGGGTGATATCGTTGCATATTGTGTGTGTGTGTGTGTGTGTTGTAATTCTGTTACCTCGTTCGCCCGAGAGAGGGGAACTTGAGATCATGCAGGCTGCCGGGCTTGTTTTGTGTGATGATGCCCGTCTTCTTTGGGACGGATAGAAATACGTTCGTTGGTTGGTGGCGTGGTGGTGATGATGCCTGGTGTGCTTTGGGGGGCTAGTTTAATGGGGGAGGGATTGTCATCCTTGGTGTTTGGACGGTTCCGAAAGGGGATGTTGGGGGTGCGGTTTAGCGAGAGATGGGGAAAGGCAAGTCTGGTTGGGGTTGAGAGGTTGAGGGTTTGCAGAGCGGCTGAGACAGGTTTGGGATTTGCAAGTGGTCGGTTCTCTGTGGATGGAGGGCTCAATTTCGAGTTCGGAGGGATACGGCCGAGGGGGGTCTGCTGTCCATGACTGATCTTGTTATTATCAACCCCTGGCGATTCGTAATGACGCCTCCATTCATGCTGTGCGGTTGCAATCACAGTCCCACGCTGGGTACTGTTCCCCCTTCCTCAAAAGTTGTAAGCTGGCTGGGCATGTCTTGGAGCTCCAAGCCTTAAAAATCAGCGTCAACGTCTATTGGCGTAGCCAGCTGTCCGAAGCGTCGATCCGGAAGGTTCCTAGCGAGCCGCGGCCTGACGCCCTGATTGCGGCATCGAGAGGCGCCTTGCTGGGGACAGCTGGGGCGGTGGTGGCGGGCGCGACGCCTCCATCCTTTCGGGTCGGCGATGCATTTCCCAAGATGCAAGGGAATCTTAAACGGGCTTAGGGTGAGAGGGAATGATGGTGTGTAACCTCAGAGTTTCACCACCAAATCCGCTGATGGCTACCGAGTCAACCCCAGTCCGGCACGCCTGAAGATCCGGGGTGAATGCCGCGCTCTGTGATTCGTTTGCTTGAACTGAGCTGGGGAGGAAGTACGTACCTTGGCGCCAGTTGGCATGCGGTATACCGCGAGATCTAAGACAAAGCTTCTGTTCACGGCTCACCTGGCTTGGCCCGGGCTGAACCCTTGATGCTCAAGTTGGCGACCGTATTCAAAGAGACGCAAACATGCTCTCTCGCTGCCCGAATACATACATCACCATGCTGAGCGGCAGAGGCGGTGCAGGGCCCGGAATGCAGGCACAAGGCTGGTGGTATCTCTGAGAGTTCCCATTGCCGTTGCGAGGCGAGATGGGTAGCAACGTTGTTTTCGTCCTACCCCGCTGATGGAGCCCTTATGCAAGGGAACACTCGCAAAAGATCCCTACGTTCTTCACGCGAATACCCTTCATCATGAATCATGATTTCCGTCGGCCGAGATGAGATAATCAATGCGTCGACACTCGACAGGCCGGTCGTCCCGGGAGTGTGGTTGTCATTTTCGCGTCTTCTTGAGGGAGATAAGCTCACGGCAGTCTGATCAGACGCTGTTGGTGTGCATCCACGGTGAACATCCTTGTCGGCTCGTCTGAACCACAGACCTGGGTCTGGTCAAAATCTCCTGGCTTTGGTTGGGCAGGTGATAAAAGGAAGCTTGCTTTGCCGAAGCGAAAGTGATCTGGGATGATTATAGGATCGATGACCACCTCAAGCGAGCGGGGTGCATGACTTCGTGCGTGGACAAGAAATCCCTAGCCACCACCGTCGTCGTCGTAACCAGAGGGTTGGTTTGCCTCGTCGTCATTTACTTACTTTGACGATCACGTTTAGATGTGGAAATGGAGACAACTGCGAACAGGCGAAATGGATCTCTTCCCCATCTTTATGATCCGCCGTCCCGAGTTAGCGTGCGCGCTGGGCGCGGGGTGGCAAGGGCCGTTCCGAAAAGCTTGTGCCGTATCGGACCGGCGATGAGAGAAGTGAGATGTTCAGTTGGAGACAAACGGTGGTCGACTCGCCAAGGCTAACTGAGTGGGCTGCAGCCCAGCCCCGCTGCCTCACGGAGAATTACTCCTGGCTTCACGAGCCTGAGTAACTGCTTGGTCAGTAAGGTACAGTATGGAAGACGGTAGGAAGACGGTACGAGACACAGCACTGCTGGGCGGAATCCAAAAGGCTGTGCTTCGGCTGCAATGTCCTTTGGGTGCAGAATTGGGTGCAATTGGGTCTGGACCTCGGTCAGCTCGCGTATTCGTATGCGACTCGAGTGCTTCGTGGTTTGTGTTTCGAGCTTTGTGCTTTTGTGCTTCGTACGCTCGGATATGAATGAGGGTGTGCACGGAGTCTTCCGCAGCGCCTCGGTTCAGACGGAAGCTGGAAAGTGCACAATTGGTCCTCCTCCTCGCCGTTCTGCCAAAACGTCGTCGTCGTTCGGTCCTTGTCAGGATGGAGTGTTCTGCCCCCGCCGAGACACGACACATCCTTGTATGTACAGTACATACACTCCATCTCGATGCTCCCCGTTTCTGATTGGCAGTGGTCCAAACGGGAGATTCAGACCAGCAAAGGCGGCGGTTGCTTCTTTACTACTTGTATGAGAGACGCACACCCTCTCGGCGTCGAGTGGCTCCTTGGATGATCGATATGCCCAACATGTCAATTTGGGCCGCCAACACGGGGCTTAGGCTCGGTCTTGGAGCTCTTCCGGGTACGGTACCTGAGCGGGACACCCCACCCGGGATTTCCGGCCGGGTTGCGTCGCATCAAGGCCCAACAGACTCGGCGATCGTCGTTGCCCAGGTGGCTGTTGGGCGAATGCATGGAACACAGTGGCGGCCTGGTCGACTTCCCTTTCCATCGCGGTGCTTGAGGGCTGCCGTCCGGCGCGGATCAATCGGAGGGCAACCCGGGTGGTTATCGGTCGCATCTGCAGCCAGGGGTGACGATGTCCCTGGCCTGCAGCGGACCAGCGGCTTGTTGGCGCTGAAATGGCTCCCGCTCATGCCAAGAATGGCGGGCATGTCATCGATCGCGATCCCTGCATAACTTGACCCAACCAGCGCGGCTGAGGGGAATGTATGTATGTCTGGATGTACAGAATACATAGCGTACATGCCTGCAACAGCGCTGCAAGAATGGTCGTTTGGACGTACCTTATGTGCGAGCACGAAAATGGAAGTCCAGAACAGGGATCATCACTTCTGTTGGTCCCTTGGTTCCTCCTCCTCGAGGAGTCGAGGCCCTGATCGCGATCTTGTCCCGGCAGTGGCCGGAATCATGCATGCAGCAGTGCGCCGGCAATTTCGAGTTCGAGTTGCGAGAAAACAGGGCACCGGCGTCAAACACCGGCCGGCATTGCCATTGGGCAGATTTGCTACCTTGGGTTGTTTGTTGAGTAATCGTACCGCGTGGCTCGTCGTCGGTCGTGGTGGTTCAAAACGGAAATAATGAACATGAGAGAAATTGAACGAAGACCGAGTTGGGTTGAATCTGCTAGAATTCTAATAAATAGAACCGAAGATGCCAATTTCTTGGCGGGGCAGTCAGTGACCTGGGCACTGACCAGGCACTGCAGGCAGGAGCCAGGCTCCCAGGCTCCCAAGCTCCCCCCACCGATCTTGGGGTCCACGGGTGGTCTTGCATTTTGCAACTCTGCTGTTGGTCACAATGGAAACCATCTCTCCCACGCTTTCCTTTCTTTTTTTCCTCCTTCTGGGTATCACATCTTGAAAAAGATGGTGTGGGGGGAAGCAGGCCTCTTTCCAGAAGCTGCATCGTCTCGCCAATCGCAGAGCTTCTTGAGCCAATTCGCACGCAATCCCGCCTCCAGCGCGATTCGTCGCTTGGCTCGATTGCTCGACTCGATTGCTTGCTGGCATCCAACCAACTTGCACGCATCTAGGCCAGGTAGTTATGCTTACATCACTCCGTATTGCAGGGACAGCTATTGCAGGGACACCACCTGTGTGTTCGGCCTGTCCCCCCCAGACTCCGTTCCAGGAACGCGCCGAAACGCCATGGTGGAATACTTGCGACTACACGAGGACTTTTCCGTACAGTGCGACGACAGGCAGCCTTCCAAACATGTCCTGGTTTTGCTTGTTGCCAGCCGGAGCGCGGG
>MU857121.1:0-31169 GCA_033296705.1 Chaetomidium leptoderma | reverse complement strand
ATTATAGCCTTCTTCTTAAAGAACTAACGTTCCTCCTATCTTATATAGCTCTCTAACGTCTATTAGGTACTCTATCCGTCTATTCTAGTCGATACTACACCTTTCTATAGATCTAGGCTAGGAGCTCTAGTAAAGTTAACGTTACGTTATTACTTAATATACTATAGGTTAAAGGATATTGTTAGGTCCGTAGGCTAAGTATAAGGCTCTACTATAGTATTCGATATAGCTATCCGCTACTATAACGTCGGTACGGGCATCTAGGGAGAATTGCCGGCTATTCTAACGGGTAACTAGAGGGCCGGGAACCGGGTTTTCCGGGTAGTGTTAAGGCTTTTACTAGTATTTTAGGCGCCTGTACTAACAGTAGGCGCCAAGATAAAAATTTTTTAGGGAAAGCTAGTCGGTGGTACTGTGCATACACGGTGACACCGGCCGGGACAGGGTATGCGAATTGAAGCTCTGTCGTCCCCAGGGCTGCGGTGGTGTATTTTCAACTCGACTACGCGAACGAGAGAGACACGAGACTAGCGTGTAACGGGCTGAGCCCTGCAGAGGCATGATCGAGCTGCAGATTCGTACCAACGGCAACGGAGACGACAATATTACCTATAGGTACCCAGGGCGGCACCAGTCTCGGTACTCCTCTGACTGCAATTCTCCGGGAAAGCTCGTCAGCCGCCGGGGCTATACGCTTGACATCGGTGGCCGTGGCTACGCTGCACCCCTTAGCCCGCTGCACTGGGTCAATTAGTAGCGAGGCGAGGCAGGCTGCGCTCAGATTCTACCGTGTGCACCTTCCCTTCCCCCGATATAATGGGGACCTATATGGTGCTCTATCTCAACCCGGAGTACGATGTCCTCTGCATCGATCCAGAGCACGCGAGCGCCCCTGTCCTACCCGATTTCCTCCATGATGTCAGGGCTTATGACCTAGAGGATCAAGGGTTAGTATATTTACTATCATCTCAGTATTTTCTCACCTGAGACTTATTGTGAAGTACAATAGGGTGACACACTTCGGTATACAACCTTACTCGCTATTCGATTATGATGCCGACTTCAACTTTGACTCGGCTACACTACGATTCACCCCTACGGACCTCCACCCAGTTGCATCTGAGTCGTTCCCCAACATTCTACGCCACAAGCTCCGCTCTGTCCTTTGTATCGTCAACTTTCGGACCTGCATGAGGGGTATAGGGGAGACCCAAACGGGCATCATCAGCTACCATCTTGCCCAGACGTTCCCTCTCCGTAGGCGGGGTGTTCCAGTCGGCGCTCTCCGCTGGTTCAAGACCGACCCGCGGTGGGGCGTCGAGCTCGATCTCGTTCATTTCCCACTCAGTGCTATACTTCACCCGCACCTGGGAGAAGCTGGAGAATGCGTTTGGCATCGGCGAGCGGGCTGCTAAAGAGGACGATGGATTTCGCTTCTATATCTGTCCTAGCCTTAACTGGCCTGGGCGGATGCGGAGACCAGAGCAGCAACCCCTGAGGCCCCCCTTACCCAAGGGTTTGCGGGAGAAGCTGGCGCAGCATCGACGTGAAGAAGTAGCCGACTGGCGATATAATCGCCAGCTCCACTGGGACCTCTTGTTGAGGTATTTCCCAGGCCAGCCCGCAATTCCGAGGCACGGCTTGCTCGTCGACGCAGAAAGGTTCGAGAAAATGGAGATGGCGCCCAGTACGGCCATCGGCATGTGGCTCTTCCCCTCCTGAAGCGTTCAATGAACCGACAAGACCAGCGCTGACCGTCTTTGATGTTTCAGCCGTTCGGCCTGCTGTGTTTCTGTTTGAGGTCTAGCCCTCCTTCGAGGTGGAGGCGAAGTGTGTGCTTCATCTTGCCAGGCACGAGCGAGGGTTGTTGCCTCGGTGACTGGCGTGGTGGGGGGGCGCTGTCGAGGAGAAAGGGGTTCAGGAGTTCAGCAACCTAGGTAGGGTTAGGGTAGAAGGCCGAGTGTCCGTCCAGACAGGGTCAGGGCGACAACCTGAAAGACATCTAACCTCTTCTTTCTTATAATCTTACTCTTACTCTTACGAGTTTACCGGGGGCGAGCAGACGGGATGGGAGAGTATGGTGTGGTGCCCCCTGAGATGTGCTACTAGTACTAACTAAATTGAATGATGTAAGGTATCTGCGTGTAGTGACATCACCGTCCGGCGACCCTCAAGGTCACATCATTTGGTGGCTGAAACAACCTGGAATTTTACAGATTTAACCTCTCAAGAATTCTTCCCAAGTCACAGTGTATTGAAACGCGTTATCGAAGCCTGGTCAATTCTCTACCCTGACCAGAAAGTCTACCGCCGCGGGTATCACAGGCGTCTTCTAGCGCCTGCGCCCAAGTCTAATGACCGGAATCAAGCTATGAAGATGGCATTGCTCGAAGCAGCCGCCTGACTTCCGCCCCTGAGGCTTTCCAACCACAGCCCCGCTCAACCTCGGCGAAACCCGTACTGTTATGACGACGCCGACACTGGCACTGACGACACACTGAAGTTCAAGTATCATCAAGTCGGGCATGGCGTGGTGACTCGGCGCCCGCGATGCCGTGATGGGCGACGACGGGGGAAGCGATATCAACCGGCAATACAAACTGGAGCAATGCCGGGGGGGTGTGTCATGAAAACTGGCCTCGGGGAGCTGCAACACAGGTGAAGTGTAAATCGTCGAGGTCGATAAGTATTTGGTGACGCGGGCAGTTATGTGTTGGTTACATGTAACTAGGAGTATGTCCGGCTTTACGCAGACGTTAGAAACAACTGGGACGTACATAGGAAAGAGTAAAGCTCTTACCCAGGATGAAACCATGAGGGCGTATCGACGCGGAGGGTATGACTGACTGGCAGATCCAATGATTCCATCGCATGTATGCCCGTGCATAACCTGGCTTGCCCCGAAATACGGAGCTGTGGCATCTGAATCATCCACTCTTCCTCGTTGGCGTCGGTGTTTGTGGTCGGGTCACGGTGTACTTCCAGTTGTACTCTGACCTGGCCTTCGTGGAGACTCGCGTGACGGGTTCGGATTTTGAAACCGCTGTGACTCCCCGACGGATTCGGCGTAGGGGAGGACCACATGGTACATTGCTGCACACCGTTCCCTTTCCCCGATGCTGTGTAAATGCGACATAGTTATTGTATGGCCGAGTGGGAGGATTGCCTCATCTGGGGAAGGAGAGTTCATCCTTTTTTAGCACAGAGCTCCTAGGCGAAATGGGTGAGTCGTCCATGAGGAATGAGAACGAGGCGGATGGGATGCTGAGCGTAGATAAAGTAGGGGCGCGTGAGGTGCTCGGGGTCAGGCTTGGCAACGGAGGCGCCGTGAGGTCGTGGAAGTCTGGGCCCAAACCGGTGGGGCTCAAGGTTAACGGGGAAAAGGTCGAGGTGGCGGGATGGTTCGCCTCGAACGCTGCTTTGAAGCGGGTCGCGTCCGAGTCCTCGGCGGCCCCTTCTGACGTCGATGATATCGACCCCCCCTTGGAACCCCCTTTTCCAAATATCCCAAATCTCTTGCCCTTGGCCTTTGGCAGCTTGGGTGGAGGGCGGCATTCGAGAGTGGTCTTGAAGCCGCCTACTACATCAACCAGGTCGACGTGGTTCCCTCGCACCATCGGGCTCCTCCGGAAGTCAACAAGGGGGCGTTCGTACGGCCTCTCGTCGCGCCCAATGAAGGCCAAGGTTGTCTTTTGTGATCAGTGCTTGCAACAACGCAACGCGCGTTGCAACGCGTTGCAACGCGTTACGGCAACGCAAATCAACGATTGAAAAAAACAGCCCAACGCAATTCAACGACTGGCCCGCGTTGACTTGGTACGTTGACCAAATTAAGTTCACTTTTGAAGCTATTCTCAGTGTTCCAGGCACTGCAAAAGCTCCCATTTGCAGAGGCTTGGGGTGTTTTTCGTATTCCAGTTCAACCTGGCCGAGATTGCCGGGGTTGACCATCCTGCCCTCGGGGCCGGAATAACTAGCTACCCGGAGAAATCGACCCTGAACCCTAGACCCGACCTGGAATATCTGGGCGTATTTCCTACATTTGTACTTAAAGTTCACTTTTATACTCAAATACTCCGTACATCAACTTATAGTAATACTACATCGAATATACCTACGGGCTAGATTAACTATACTCTATAGGACAACGATATCAATAGGTTAGAAAGTCTAACCTCTAAAGTATTAGGTACGAGCTAGACAGTAGATCAGATCAAGGGGGGGAAGGGGGTAGGTTATTGGATGGACGGCTCGGAATAACATTATCACCAGTTTAAGTGGGTCGCGTTGCAACGCGTTTAAGTCAAATCAACGATCAAAATCATCAAATCAACGATTGAATACTGCAGTCAACGCAAATCAAGTTCTGGGCCGCGTTGCGTTGCGTTGCGTTGTTGCAAGCACTGTTTGTGATTCCCTGGACGTCGTTTTCCTCCAAAGCCGAACCACCTTCTGCTGAGCAATCAAATCGCCCTTTTCCCAGATCTTCTCGGCGAAGTAGCGGCCCAAGAGCTGTCGTTCGCGCACATGGACCAGAAATTCCTCCCGGTGGGCGACGGTGCCGAACTCGTAGATGGAGTAAGCCCGGTAGACCTTGTATCCTTCCGCGTTTTGAACGGTAATGTCGTGGGCATCGAGGAACGCAACGGACAGGTCGTCCAGGTCTTCGTCTTCGAACGAGACGGGGAACTAGCCAGACTTTGTTAGCAGTTATACGTCATGACGATACGACGCTGGCACTCACTTCTATGCGTAACCCGAACCTGGGCGCCGCCTTGGCCAACGCCGACGTACTGGATCCGTCTCCACATATCGTCCCGCTCTATAATGGTAAGGGTCCGGAGTTTGAGTTTGTCGCCGATGCGCTGGCCGTAGGGGTTTTGCAGGCGCCTCGTACACGCGTCAGCGGCTGGCGGCACCAGACGGGGGCCCGGTTGTCTTACAGCGTTGTCGGGAGGTTCAGTGCTTCGACGGAAGCCCGTCGGCATGGTGGAAAGGCCGGAGGGGAAGCTATAACGCATGTTAGTGTCCAGCCCTTGACAGCATGGCAAGCTCAGCGAGGCAGCTGACTTGGCCCGGGCACGGCAGCCGGCCCTACAAACTGCTTCGGTTCCAAGCAAGGTGTTGGTTGGTCGCGAGTGGGCGGCGTATGAACCTCAGGCTTCGGAGACGGTGTCGAAGGACTTGGCCAGCGTTAGCGAACATCAACACATGGGGTAGGAGCACTTGCATGGTACCAAACATGTGCACGCGACGCTGGAGTCGGTCGAGCTCCCTCTCCAGTTCGTCGTTGTGGTCCTTGAGCCGGGCCTCGGCATCGGCCGACCAGAAAAACTTCCAAGCGCGACCCTTCTGGCCCGTCGTCGTGGCCTCCCTGTCCAAGATATCCGTGCATCTGTTGACCATCTCGTGGATGTGCGTCTGCTCGGCCGACATGGAGGCCTGGAGGAGCCGCTCGTCGCGGAGCTCAGCGAGCATCCGGGCCAACCGCTCCACCTGGCGGGGCGCATTTCGCTGGGTGCCGAAGTGCTTGACGACCTTGGTGACGATGGAGATGGCGCTGATGACGGCGCCGATAGCCTCAAGGCCCGACATATTGACGCTTGCTGTGTCACAAAGAACCGCAAAGAAGGGAGGATGGGGCGACGATCGTCAGACCGGGCCGTGTCTGGGGGGGCACTTGAGCGGATGGCGCTCGCTGGCGTGGAATCTGTTCCTCCCTCACTCAGCCAGCACCGTTGGGGACTGGGTGTGGGGATGGACGATCCGGGGTAAAAAGCAGAGCACACAGCCTTGTACAATATTGGTATGCCACGTGGATCATGGATGCCAGCATGGCCACGCTCGTAGATCCATTTCCAGACGGTCGGTGGGCGTGCTGGGGTCCAAGGTTGAATCTCTGGGGCTCAGCTGCGAGGCACGGCCCAAATGTCGCCCCGTCTCTTCCGTATTGACATATCTGGACTTTGAACCGACGCCGTTGAGCCTCTTGGGGAGGGTGGTAGGCTAATTCGAGGACCGCGGATCCAATCATAGAGCGCCCTTGGAGCCCGTGGCCCCCTTGCACATCGGTCCGCAGGGGTGGCTGCGTCCTTCATCCATATTTATTAGCGTCACACTTTCAGCTTCGCTTCTGCACGGCGGGTAGTCGCCCGGTTTGCATGGCGAGTTACCCATCTGTCACCGACCGCGGTGGGTGGTCGTCCTTCGGGCCCCGAACACAACCAAAGCTGAAGGGTAAAAGGCCACGGCCCATCCGACTCGAGCCTCCGATGAGTCAACAGTCCGCGGTCGCATCACTCCAAGTCTAAGTCGCAGACTGACTGCAGTGACCACTGCCACTGCCACTGTCACTGCAAACCTGAGGTGGCCCGACCGAGCCTTCCACCATCAGCATGGACGCGGTAATGAGGTACTGGGACCCTGTTGACATCAGTCGCGATATTCAGCATGTGCGGGTAAGTCGGACGCGTCCAGTGACATTGCAAGGGGCTCTCGGTTAACAGACATGACAAAACAGGAAAGACAAAGAAGAGAACAAAGAATCCTACGACTCCTAGACCGCGTCGGCTTTAGTTGGCGCGTCTACGCCGTCGCATTCCTAGGCTTTCTAGCATCTAGTTGGAGCTTGATCGCCACCGGCGTGGTCTCCCCAGCCCTCTACTATGTGTATCCGCCAGAGGACCGGATGAAGGGTGATGTGGTGCAGATCCTCGACCTTGTTACCCTGACGGCCACTGTCTTGGGGATGCTCCTGTTTGGCCACCTTGCCGATCTTTTCGGCCGGAGCGCTCTCTACGGTTTTGAGCTCTTGATCGTCTTGTCTGCCATTGGCGGTGCCGCCTTCTCTTCCGAGGGGTACATGTACACGGTCAAAGAGGGAGCCGCATACCACAGCTCCATGGACATCTATGCGTCGTTGACCTGGTGGCGTTTTGCTCTTGGGTTTGGAATTGGGGCCGAGATTGGTTAAGCATTGCTACCTACCGTTCTATACGTTCCGGCGGTTGACTAATTGAAAATGAACCCCAGTACCCCATGTCTGCCGTTATTGCCGCCGAGTTCTCTTCCACTGAAGGTCGCGGCTCACTCCTGGCAGCCGTGTTCCTGGCACAAGCCATCGGGCGCCTGCTGGCCTACGGCCTAGGACTGGGCGTGCTCCACGGATTGAAGCAGAACGTGGAGGGTGATTACAAGATCATCATGGACAAACTCTGGCGGCTCGTACTCGGGCTCGCCGGTGTCCCAGCAATTTTTGCTATCGTCCTCCGCTTGTTCATCCCCGAGACCCCTCGGTTCTACTCGCCCGTCCAACGAGATTTAGTCAAGGCGAGAGAGGCCGTCCTCAAGGTGGGATCGCGGTCGCCGAGTTTGACGGCAGATATGGAGTCAGTCAACTCGGACGTCGTCGAAGAGGGTGAGCCACGGGCACCCGAGCCCTGGCGACGTAGGGCGTACGTCTACTTCTTTGGCAAGACCCAAGGATGGAAGCCGCTGCTGGCCGTCTCATTGCAGTGGCTGCTACTTGATATTGTCTTTTACGGAACTGGCCTTGACAGCCCCGGTACCCTTGCCGCACTGTGGATGTCGGCACCGCGCGACGAGTCGATCAAATACGACAGCATCGAAGGATTCCACGTATGGAAGGAGGACTACGGCTTCCCGAACGCGAGCATCGTCGACACGATGGAGAACAACCTAGTCAGGACGCTCGAGCTCTCCTCGGTCGCCGCCGTCGTCGGAAGCCTGGCCGTCATCCCGCTCGTCAACCGCCTGAACCGGACGACGCACTACGTGTGGACCACAGCCATACTAAGCATCCTATTTGCCGTCACCGCAGTGGCCGTCTCGCGGACGTATGGCACGCGGGCCCACCTGGTCGCCATGGTCTTCTACGCCCTCACCCAGTTCATGTTCAATCTTGGCCCCAACACACTCACCTTCATCCTCGCCGCCGAGTCCTTCCCCACCGAGTTCAGGGGCACCTGCTACGGCATCGCCGCCGCGGCGGGCAAGCTCGGGGCCATCATCGTGCGCCCCATCACCGAGGAGGTCGGCAAGAGCCAGAGCAGCATCGTGGCGATGCTCTCGGCCTTCTCGGGCGTCCTGTTTCTCATGGCGCTACTCGCCTAGCTCGAGCCCTGGGGCATCGGCTTCCCTCGGGTGCAGGAACCCCGGGACAAGCCCGACAGGCGGGCGGCGTTGGCGGACAGGCTGATCCCCGCTCGCCTCGTGAACCTGAGCCTGGAGGAGGTCGCGCCGTGGCCTGCGATGGACGAATCTGACAGCTTGTCTGGGAACGAGGATCATGGGCATGCTGACAGCAGCGGGCCGGACAGGGGCCAAGAGAACAATGGGGCGGGCGTGACAGACGGAATCTTCGCGCATCCGGACGCAGTGAACGGGAATCATGATTCGGCTGCTGTTTCAACTGCCGGAGCCGAAATGGGCGATCGACCGTTGAATCGAAGTCCTGGGTTCGTTGGTTCGTACACTTGTTTTTTTCCATTGCTATAATTATTGGTTGGATAATGGCGGGTGGTCTGGAAGCAAGCGTGTAGGATGAGAAAATGTAGGTAACTAGGGATTTGGGAAGGACAGTTGCAAAATCCGAGCATGAGACATAATGTTCTGCACCACCTCTTGTCCGCAAATGCGAACCATGTATTATTTGAAGAGGGAGTTTGATTACCACCGGGCGGTGCCATAAAGATATCATATGTGTGCAGATTCAGCAGTCCAAACGAGACTGAGGTCAAGTCCATGACGATGGCGCTGCTAGTGACCACGGTTAGGGCGAGGATCGCTTCCAGAAACGGATCCTGAGGGCTCGAGAGAGGGATAAAAGAAAAGACCAACGAAAGAGAGAAAGTGTGTATAAATGAGGCACGCCCTCAATCCATTATCGAAGCATTTGGATCGTCGTCACATTGGAGTAGGCCGTGTACACTACAAATCCATGTATTATTCTAGGGGTACCGAGGATTAATAAAGATTACCTACCCAACTATAACCACATCTAATTAATGTCTATCCGAAGTGGCTTATCACCCAAACCACCCCTAATACCCTCCCGCAACTCGAAGCTAAACCTTCAGAAACAAACCCGAGCCCGTCAGACCCCCCCCACGCGTTAGTCTCCTCACCTTGACCGTCCGCGCGGCAGCCATCAAAACCATGCCCAACAAGAGCGTCGCGCCGGCAAACGCCTGAGCACCATAATAGCTCCCCCCTGAGGCGGTAATGATGGCCCCGGCAATCGGTGGCCCCGCGAGCGTCGCAAAACTGACAATCGTAAAGATCATGCCCATCCTCACACCGGCCTTGCGCACGTCTGTGGTCAGGCTGCTTATCCCAGCGGGGAACAGGCTCTGGATGCCGCCGGCCGTCATGCCGTAGAAGCAACTCCACACGTACATGGACGTGCTGGAGTGGACGGCCATCCAGCAGAACACGCAGATTCCAGCAATGCCAGCCACCGGGACAAAGGCGTTGAACGTCCCGAATCGGTCCGCCATGTGGTTCGGTAGCAGCCGGCCCGGGATCCCTGCGCCGTTCATGACTAGCAGCAGGTTCAAGCTGTCGGTGTAGCCCATGCCGATGATATCGCGGCTGAATGAGGCGACGTAGTAAAACGCAAAGTACAACCCAAGGAAGAACTGAGTGAGTGCCGCGTCACATGTCAGTCAGAGTCCCGGAAACACAGCAAACAGAACACACACAACCACGAAGACTGCCGAAGACTGCCGAAGACTGCCGAAGACTGCCGAAGACTGGAAAGACTCACCGAGAAACTCCCGGCCGCATAAAGCGTATACTCCCCCTCCCGAAACGCGCGCCATTCCACCCACGGCCCACTCCTCCGGGGCGGAATCCTCTGCTTCAGCCCGAGCAACGCCACCGCAAACGTGCCCACCTGCACATAGCCAATGGCCCTCATGGCCGCGGGGAACCCCTGCGTCGGCAACAGCTGCCGGACCATGCTCGGAAACACGAGCCCGCCCGTGGCCGTGCCACACGCGGCCATGCCCATGGCCAAGCTCCGCCGGGAGCTGAAATACGTCGACAGCGTCGAGATGGACGGGCAAAACAGACAGCCGTTGCCCAGCCCCATGCAGATGCCCTGCGCGAGCACCAGCTGCCAGTACTGGGTCGCCACCGACGCCGTGAAGATGCCGACGAGCTGGAAGACGACGCCGGCCGCGAACACGTGCCGGAAGTACCCCGCGTCGGTGAGCCGGCCGGTCAGGGCGCCGATGAAGAAGAGGAGGAAGATTTGGATGGAGCCGATCCAGGAGATGTCCGAGGGGGACCGGCCCAGCGTCGTGGTGTAGTGGCTTTGGAAGAGGCCGAAGGAGTTGATGATGCCCCAGGTGTTCATGACGACTAGGTGGCTGGAGGCGACTGGGGCGGAGTAGGGGTGTTAGCCATTCTGAGATAGGGAGGCAGAGACGGTAATGGACTTACCGGCTGTCCAAGCTTGTAGGCCTCCATCGGGAGGCGGGCCAGGGTTCCAGCTCGATTTGGTGCTTGCCCTGGTGAGGACGCGGCTCACCGCTCGGGAAAGCACCGTGACGCCATTGCCGGTGCCGGTGCCATCTTGGCCCTCTTCCCTCGTTCCCTGCCGCGACAATGGGGTTTGATCCCCGTTCCCGGCTTCCGCATCACTAGAATCGGCTGACGGCCTCGCTGGATTTTCTCTGCTGCGTTTCTCAGGATCCACTCCCTCCGGTAACGACGACGAGTCCGTATCCATCCACGGCGGAGATGCACCCTTCTCTATTGCTCCCGGTGAGCGTACCGCGGTTTCTGCCATCTTGCTAATGCCTGTTGGGATCGCGCCCTGAGACCAGGCTATCCTCTGAGCGATGAGTCACTAGCCCGGGATAGAATTGTGTGGTATAAAGCTGCCAGGAAAAGGGTCCTTGGTAGTCCAATTGATGATCTAACCTTGCGACAAGACTGCAGAGGGCCGGAATATAAAGACGAAAGGGAGGTATGGTATGGTGTTGAGTAATAACCGGTACTTGTACCGCTTTAGACAAGAACAATCGACGACTGATCAAGTGTATATTAATCCGTGCTCGCCGTCAGTAAAGATTTTCCTGGTTTTGAACAAGGGTGCGAGGTCGTGGAGGCCAAGAAGAGTCACTTGACTCGTCAACCCTTCAGAAATCGTGCGGAATCCGGAGCAAAGGAGGCAAGAAAACTTGCAAGTACCACGGGAACGGCAATTGTGGATCGAGCCCCGGTCATCGGCATGAGATCGGGTAACTCCCGGGAATAAATATTGTACGGAGTAGCTCCGCGCGCTCACCCGCCAATCGGGGAGCTGGGTGAGCTCGGGGTGAGCTAGGTGAGCCGGGTTGAGGGACATCCCCCTTGACCCATGACCTAGGCCCAGGAGGCCCAGTCCAAACGCTGGCCCACAACTGCCTCGATTTTCCACCAGCCCGTGGAACTGCGGAATCGACCGAGCCAACCAAGCCAGCGATACCCACTCCCAGCGGCCCTTGCAGCCGTTGCGGGGTCTTCCAAGCGTGGCCAGGCAATTGGAGGTCTGAGGGTCTGGCGATGGCAAGACAGGGGCCGTTTGTTGGTGTATGTTGCAGGCATTGTAACAAGACCTTGACAGCAAGTGCAACCACCTAAATGTTCGACCCATCGATGGCTGGGGCTCTCGCGGACTGCGTCCATGGTTGTCTAGGTACGCAGCTTTACAATCACCCCCAAAAAGCATAGGCTGAGGCAAAGATCTCTACGGTTTCGTGTTGGATAAAACATAAAAGGTGAATAACAACGACGAAGACTGTAGCATAATAATTCACGACAATACAGGCTACCGACGCAGGGAATTTGCTGTAGATCCTAGTTATTGCCAAAACGGCGTGAAGTGTATTGCATGTACTTTCTAATCCTTTGCCCGCTTCCAGGATTTTTGGATGGGTTCCAGTTGCTATATTGATCAAGCGTAAACGCCCTGCGCAATGCTTTTGGACAGCGCGGCGTCAGGGGAGATGTAAGCAGACAGCTCCGACTGCCAACCAACAATGAGGTCGGCAACCATGCGGCCAAAAACGTCGGTGCCGTGTGCGTTGAGGTGGGTGCGGTCGCCCTGAGCGAGGTTGTACTGGTCGGCGTTGGACGAGCCGATGGCCTGAACGTACTTCCGAGAGGCCGCGTTGAGGTCAAGCATGGTGACACCGACGGCCGCAGCCGCCTTCTTTGCCGCCTCGGCCACGTCGGCCAAGTTGTCGTCCAGGATGCCCTTGGTGAAGGTGCGGCGAGTGAGCGACGTCAAGATGATGGGCGTCCCGCCGGCCGACTTGACCTGGTTGGCCATGCTCTGCATGTTGGTCTCGAACTGCGATATGCTGACACCTGACGTGGATTTCTGCATTGATGGCACGAAGGGGAATGTCAGCAAGTTGTTGGAGATTCGGGTTGAGGCAAGAATTCGCACCTGGTCGTTATGGCCAAATTGGATGGTCACGTAGCATTTGTATTTGGCCTTGTTGTTCTTGACCAGGCTCAGTACCGTTTCCCAGTCGCCCCTGGCAACAAACGAGGCTGTCGTAGTGCCGCTGTGACCCTTGTTCTGGCCGATTGCGCCGTTTTGAAGAGTGGCAACGAAGCCGTCACCCCAACCGCCGTTGACAGCCGTCGTTGAATCGCCAGCCAGGAAAAAGGCAGGTGGTTTTGCTGCACGATCAAGGAGGGGTGCCGCCACGGCAAGCAAGGGCGCTGCAAGGAGCGCGAGGAGCGAAAACTTCATGGTGGCTTGGAGGTTTAGCCGGCTGTTGAGTGTGAGCTGGCGTTTTTCTGCTACGGTGATGCCAACAAGATGATGATACAGCACCCCCGGGTTATTGGGGGTTCTTATATGTCTTATATCGAGGGGCGTCGGGTCTGGGTTGGCCGAAGATGATTGATGGAAGGTATTCCTTTGTGGTTCCGTAAGATACCTCCTTCAGGTTATCGTGTGGATGTAACCTCGGGAGGTCCAGCCTCTACCTGCCTGCTACGAGGTCCTCCGGTCAACCGGTAGCTCGTTTATTAAGGGAGAGCGGATGCGTGTAAGTGGCTATCAATAAGTGGGCCATCGTTGCCTGCCAATGCCTGGGGCCGCGATCTGGTTCAGGGACAGCCGGAATAAAAAACATTTGTGTCCGTTGTCACGGAAGGGCGGGAGGAAGCGAGATGCGGGGAGATACGAATTTCGGGTTAAAGACCCCCGGATCAACACAGTCCCCACCCGATCCAAGATCCCAGCCAGGCGGAGTCTGGCGGACCAAGTTTCCATATAACCGCAGCTGCATTAGTAGGCCTGGCCTTTGGTGCCAACAAGCTTCTAAAATTCGATCTCACCAGACTGATAATGGCTTGGTCAACCCTCTGGGCCTACTTGCTTCTTGCCGGTCTCTCGGCCGGCAAGTACATCGTCCCCGGCGGCAGGTGGCACGACACGGACGGTGACCTGGTCAATGCCCATGCCGGATGTGTGACAGTCGACAAGAATACCGGCAAGTTCTGGTTGTTCGGCGAGTACAAGACGGAAGGCCAGACCGAAGGGGGGGGTGTTTCGGTCTACAGCTCGGATGATCTCGCAACGTGGGAAAGCCACGGCCTTGCGCTGGGTTCGTGATTGCAACGTCCAATCTTGCTTCGTTTTTTGCTGACTATCTTGCGTAGCCCCTGTTGAGGGCCACTCGTATATCGCGCCCTCGAATATTATTCAGCGGCCAAAGGTGGTTTACAGTAAGGTCACCAATGAGTATCATGTAAGTCCATGGGCACTCATCTACGACGTTTAATATCCCATCTGACGTTCAAAGATGTGGTGGCATGCGGATAATTCGAGCTACGGGCTTCTGCTGCAAGGGTTTGCCCGTTCGCCAAACATCTCAGGTCCCTACACTTTCGTGAGCGCCACGGCGCCCCTCGGCAACTGGTCACAGGACTTCGGCATCTTCACCGACTACAAGGACGGCAGATCATATGCGCTATACTCCAATGGGGACCGCAAAGAAGCCCGGGACGTCTACCTCACTTCTTATAACGAGGACTCAACAGCGCTCGAGAAAGTGATCCATCGCTTCGACAAGTACGATCTCGAGGCCCCCACCATCGTTCAGACGGAAAAGAGCTACTACGCTCTGATGAGCCACAAGACCGGCTACCGCCCAAACAACGTTGTAGCCTTCCGAGCCGACTCTCTCGCCGGGCCGTGGTCGCAGCCGTTTACCGTAGCCCCGCTCAACACCCGAACGTACAACTCACAGTCGGGCTTCACGCTGACGATAAAGGGAAAGAAGAAGACGACACATCTGTACCTTGGCGATCAGTGGGATTCCAACTCCCTGTGGGAGAGCCGGTACATCTGGCTGCCCATGAAAATCGACGACGACAAAAAGACGCTCGACCTGGTGTGGAACGACGTATATGATCTGAACGTGGAGACCGGGGAGTGGACGCCTGTGAAGGGCAAGACTTACTTCGCAGCCGATGCCAAGACGGCTGGCGGCGCGTTCAAACAAGAAGCCAACTTCGCGAGCAAGGGGACTATCGCCACCGGTATTTACGGCAACGACAGCACAGTCAGCTTCGATGGCATTGTGGGCGCCGGGAAACCACAGTGGGTGTCGTTCTACTATCAGAACACCGACGACATGGGGTTTGGTGATCAACCAGGTGGGTCACCGGACCGCATTGGCGGATCGTGGCAGTTGCGCCGCATCGCGAGTGTCGTGGTCAACGGCAACACGGAGAGGGTCGAGACGCTGTTCCAGAGGGACACTCACAAGGGCATCGTCCTGTCTACGCCGCTGCTCTTGACGCTGGAGCAAGGGAAGAAGAACACCATTACCGTGGGCGGGTTGTGGAATGGGTTTGGCTTCAAGGGGGCTGATCTGGATAGAATCATTGTGTATCCCGCCGAGAAAGATGGCAATAGGGGTTGAGAAGGAGAAGGTATCTACCTAGAAAGATGGCAATAGGGGTTGAGAAGGAGAAGGTATCTACCTTGATCGTGGTACAAAGTGACATGTAAACCTGTGTTGATTGAGCGCAAACACATCCATAGTCGAAGATCTTCATCTCGCTCTTTCAACGGTGTCAACTAAAAACTCCGCCATACGTCCTCCCATACCGATCTTCATGAAGGGCGTAAAGCTCAACCCTTGGTATGCTGGTAGGTGGAGTCCACCACTCCTTCTTCTTCCCTCCCCAAGTCATAGAATCTTCCCCAAATACATCTTCGCGTTCGAACTCGTCCCTTAAAACTCTGCGCGTTGTTGATATTAGGGCACCCCGACAGTCCCTTAACCACCACCGCTCAACCCATTCACTTTCCAGCGTTTCGTGGAGCCTTAGAAAGTTAGTCGTGCCGTATGGGTCCGTGCAAAACACGCTAGACAACGATGCGCCCTGTCGTACTGCGTTGCGGCAGAGCTTGGTCAAGACGGCGCTCCAAGGCGTGCGGCCGACGACGGGAGCAGTCAGCATGACGTTGTGTAGCTCCAGGCTTTTGATGTGTGGATGTCGCTCCATAAAGGTAAGCAGGTCGTCGGCACTCACGCAGAGGCCTCGCAGTATGAGATTCTTCAACTGACGGAAGTGAAGCCCTCCGTCGACAACGTGTTTGAAGACCGCGGCGTAGTAATGAAGTCTTGAGCCTCCTCCGTAGGCTTCATACTCGAGAGTCTGGTACATATGCAAATCCAACGTCTCAAGGTGTGGCATGCGCTGGAGAAGCAGGGCGATTCCAGGGAAGTTGACGCGACAAAGTGGCTGCGGCATAGTATCTCCGTAGCGACCTCGTATGTCGCAGCCCTTCTCGGCCGCAATACGGGTGTCATACTCCGGATCCGAGTCCCAGTAACTATCATCGGTGTTGCAGTTCGCTTCGTCGTCGTCGTCGTCCGTTGCTCAGACGCCATGCATGTCTTCCCAAGGGATCTCGTCCCAAATCTGACTCCACTGCAGACGCTGCCGCCTCTTCTCGCGTTTGGCGAGCTTTGAACCATAGACCTGCCCCATTCGCTTCCAGCCGTGGTCCACCCGCGTGGAGAAGCTGAAGGCCAACGTCTTGACAGACGCCAGGGACCGGGCAAGCCCAACGTCCAGCAGCCCTGGCAACCCGATCGTGACATCGTAGGACGGCACACTGCAGCCTGTCGTATTGGAGTATATCCTCAGATCAGAGACAGTCACGCCGCTCTTGGCCAAGGCTGTCATTGTCAGTCGGTACACGTGCGAGGCTCGAGCCCATAGCCGCTGCCGATCGAGACCCACGACGTCACGGGCAACAGGCCTTGAGAAGAGTCCCGGTCCGCTGACGAATCGCGCTAGATGCGTATTCGATTTTCTGAAGATTGATGAGCCGGTTCACAACCGCTTCCTCTGCTTCCTCGGTGGCCAGCATCATCTCATGTGCCTTGACGTGGGCTTTCATCCAATTTACACGCTCTGCCAACGTCTTCAACTACTCTTCAGTCCCTCTGGTTGTCGGCCTATTCAGCTGCACGACAAAGTTGTCGCCGTGTCGATTCGTGAGTGCTGATTCGAGCGGGCGAAACCGCTTAGTGGCTAGTGTGTCCTCGGCGGAAGGAATCGCAGAAGTCTCGGCCATGACTCGCACGTGGCGGACACGAGGACCGAATACGTCGTTTCTGAGGAGGACTTCCAACGACGAAAGGCTTGCCGGCGCAAGGTTGGTGGTCTGCCGGGCGAAGAAAGCGTGAAAGCATGGCCCCAATACCGCGACGCTCATGTGCTTGTTCACGAGTCTGAGGCTTTTGATGCATTCAACGGGTAATTTTCTGAGGATTTGTTCGATAAGCTCTGGTGGAAGACCCAATAAAGGGACTTTTGTGGCTTCCATGGCGTTTGTTGGTTGTCGTTTGGAGACTTGGGTAGGAGAAGCATGCCAGCAGATATCAGATCGGGTTCGAGGAATTTGACCGGAGAGAACGCCGGCCTTTTTTGAGGCCCCTCACCCATAAAATCTCGCGTAACTTGCCAAATTTAGGCTAGCTACCTAGGTAGCCAGTGCATGTGTTGAGCCTTACTCGTCGGCCACCTCTAGAAGAGATGCGGACGCGGTATCGATAAAGCGTCGAATTATCCAACAGTGCTCCCTGTCGGTGCCCCAAACTCCGGATTAATACTACGGACTGACTGAAAGCACCTGTAGTTAGACGTCGACCCCCAGAGCCAGTATAATCTTCTCGAGCCCCTGTTCTTCGCCCTCCATACTGCCGTACTTTTCGTGGTCGACCCAGCCCATCGTATTCCCCCCGCCAAAGTCGAGCACGACTGCATCGCCATTATCGTTAATGAGCACGTTGTCGGTCTTGATGTCGCGCCAGAGGATTCCCAGGCCATGCGACCCGGCCACAGTCGCTTGGATTTGCATTGCCCACTTCTGCCGGAGGGATGCAGTCGCTTCACTTGGCGCGATGGTGCCTCCGTCGACACCAGCCAGCAGCGCGCGAAGACTGTGGTGCTTGTGGGGGATGTAGGAGAGCAGGATGCCGATCACGCCTCCCTTGTGGGATTGCACAATCCCTACCAAAGTATGCTTCATTAGCCCGACGTCCGCATCAGATGCTGATAGGGGCTGTAGGTCCGAGGGCTGGATTGAAGGGAGACAAGGAGGGGCTTCTTGATCACCACTAACCTTTTAACTCGGGAACCCTCAACTCCACCTCAGCTGATCTGATTTTGAGATACGCCGCAAGTTCCTCGGGGCTAGCCGCCACAACGGAGAACCGCACCCCGTTGAAGTGAAAGGCGAACACTGCCGATGTGGTGGGACCGTCGCCTAGGTACATAGCGTACTCCAGCGAGTCGGGGGGGGGGTGTTCTCTGGATTTGCCATGGTCGCGTGTCGCCTGTCAAAGGGCGATAGAGGTGTAGGGATGAAACAAAGGTAGGTATCTGGGAGAAGGTTGCGCACGGTGTCAAAGAGTCAAGGACAAGTGAGGAGTGCGAAATTCACGGGAAGTTAGCACTCTCGCGCGCATGGCTCCGGCTCACCCGCCAATAGGGGTGAGCTGGGTGAGCCGGGGTGAGCACTCGCCGCTTTTATGGCTCGCTGGCTGGCGCGACCCCGCCCTAGATATATTGTTGAAATCTGTGATGTGATGGCGGCGGGCGTAGCCCCTCGTAGCGTTGCAATTGCGCGATTCGAGCTGCCTACCTTGTAATTAAGTTCGTCGAGAATGAGAAAAGAAGAGATTCTCCCTCTTTAGATCAAGAACCTTCACCACACTACCTCCGCGTACCTCCAAACAGACATGCCAAGTCTTTCAAAGCTCCGTCTCTTCGGGCGGCCGCGCAGACAGAAAAATACGACACGGGATGCCGCGCAAGGGCCCAGTACGAACATCAACAGGAATGCGGTCGATGAGCAGCCACAGGGTCAAGGCGGCCAAGCGCAAAACACCCCGACGCCACCCAGCTCGACGGCGGCCTCTAATACCCCCATCACACTAGAGTCGCTGCCAGCCGAGCTACGACACAAGATTCTCTCCTTGGTCCTAGACATTAAGGACCTGAAGGCGCTAGTACTCGCGTCGCCCGTCTTCCACCAGCAGTACCTGCTCGACCGGAAGGCCATTCTCCGCCGCGCGCTCAAGGCCGCCCTAGGCAACGTCCTCGTCGATGCTTATGCCGTACACACCTCTGCCTTGCTCCACGAGCAGCAGCCCGGACGCGCGCTGTACATGTACCAGCTAGAGGAGACCACGGTCCGTCTCTTCATGGAGAACTACGTCGCCCTACGATCCGTGTCGCCCGATCAGCTGCTGGCAGAGGTCATCATCACCGAGGACGATCTCGCCACCATGGCGAGCTTCTACTGCTCCCTTGCTCGCCCGCTAGTGGAGCAGTGCGCCGCCCTCTTCCTACGCCACCTCGACGCGTCGCTCCGCGTCGGCAGCCTGTCCCGGACAGAGCGCACGCGCCTCCTCCGCGCGCTGTACCGCTTCCAGCTCTACTGTAACTTGTTCGGCGTAGGGGCCCGGGGACATTGCGAACGGCCGCCGCTGCCCATGTCGGAAATTTTGCCTTTTTTCTTCTGCGTGTTTCGCCCGTGGGAGATCGAGGAGATACATTGTATATATGTCATTATTCGGGACAAGTATGAGGCCGTGTTTGATGCCATTCGGTCCGACGTCGCCAGGGACAATCCGGCATTTGACGGTTGGCGCCGGCCTGACACTCCTCCAGGCTCATTCGACCTTGCGAATGAATGTAAGGTCGCTTGAGGGTAGTGCTGTCCTTTCCTCTCTTCAATTTTCCCTGACAACCTGGTAGACGCGCGCGAATCTCTAAGACAAGGCACCGCCTCACGAGGCCTGCGAGTCTTCTCCAAGGTGTTACAGACCAGCGACCACGAGAAGCTGGTCAAGCGCATGCAGAAGTATATGGCGCTGCACTGCATCTTCATCGAGCCCATCCTGAATTGGACGAGTCAGGACCTGCGGCGCAGGCGACATCCCTCCGAGGAGGATCGAGCCGAGGCTAGACGCGAGCGGCTCCCGTTCCTAGGCGACAAGGAGGACGCGCCGCCGCTGGCATGGGTCATTATATGGAGAGGCAAGTACAGAAATGAGTTCGGCGACGTGATTGACCACCGCTTCAAGACATGGGGCTATGTTTTCTGGGACTGCAGGCGCTTGAATGAGAGCGGTGGCAAGAATTACCTACGGGTTCGGCGGAGATAGAGGGATTGGGGGCTGTAGCCAGTTTAATTTACAAGGGTGCCGTCTTGGAGAAGAAACATCATGCGTACATCTCCAACGCAACCGATTCCGATCATGGGACAAACCGAGTACCTTACCATAGGCCTCCATCTCCGACAGCCCGACCATTCGAGTTGCCGCGCGAAAAAAGGCGATTACAACGCCGCTTCCCTGGTGGCATCTGCGGACCTCCGCATCCGAGTGTCCTACGGGTCTTCTCCAGATTCTACGGTTTCTCAACCGTCATCCGGACCATCAGCATCGCTAGATCAAATACAACTTGCCGTGTCGTCGATATGTCGAAATAAGAGAGCATCGCGGCGTATCTTTCGGGGGATGCTCCCTTCACTGCGTTCCAACTGGTCGGAACGGGGACCGAAAACGGAGTCGGGATGCAGAACGTCAATGAACACACGCTACGGACGGTAGTCAGCCGCACCACCGTGGACGTGAAACTTCTCAAGAATACCGTTGCACATATGTTCCCGGAGACGTCCTCCCAGACCTGGGCGTCGACGGATCCTGGTAGCGGTAAGTCAATGCTTGCTATACTTTTGCCATCGCCGTCCTGACTTTCTTTTCGCTGTGATGCAGTGATGTCAAGTGTGGTCAAACACCATTGTGTCGAGATCCTAGCTGCGGATCTGCTAGAGCCAGACACCGGAGATTCACCGCCGCGATTCTAAACAATCACCGTTTGTACCTAGTAATCTGAGGCGACCTCGGATTTTGGTGCACTGGAGACCAATAACGTTAGCAATGCAAGCCGAGACAAGGGTAGAAATAAGTTTGGAGCCAATGAGAAATCAATGGCTACTTGTTGCAGACAGGCTTTTCTCTCGTTAAAAGTCCTAGGGATTACTAAACCCACTTACTCAAAGATGTGCCAAACTTACATATACACTCTTGTAAGAGGGGAGGTAGCAATCTCTTCTCTACGGTACGTGCGCATTTCTCTTCTCATGAGTATGTATGCTCCTGTATATTCAGATGTTCTTGAGAGTGCAGTGCGGGCAATGTGTGGTCTATTGCCTGCGTAGTGTGTGATGATGGAGGGAAAAGAGGCCATGCATGGCCGCAATTCCCAGATGTGTGGGTGGGCTTGCCCCTGACTGGGCCCACTGACCCTAGTGGGGGCGTCAACAGATGTTTACTCTTTGCTGCCTTGGCTATGTGACCCTTTACAATTCGTTGTCGTGCCGCTATTGTTCCTCGACAAATCGCCCGGGCCTCCTGTCAACGTGAGTAAGCCGTATGTAAAGCAGTTTAGGCTAAACTGTTTGCCCACACACTCAGCTGCACAGAGCCCGCGAGGCATCCGAACGTAACCGTGCGGAAGGCCGGAGCATCTTGTAACATATGCCTCAATGTGGAAGAGGTACTACTGTCACTCTCGCTCACTCTACAGACAGAAGTTCCCAAAATGGCAATTTTTCCGTATCCGTTCGACTAGCAACCTACTAGGTGGTGGACTTTCGGAATGCGGAGAGCTATTGGACGATTGCTGGCGGGAAGTCAAGCCGCAACTTCCCCTAGGCGAGCGACTGAGATCACCATCTCGGGAACTCGGTCCGTGACATCCTGATGAAGTAGAGAGGTAGGAGGTGAGGATTACAATGCAATCGATGACGAGACAACGAAAGAATGGGAAGGGGGGGGGGAGGGGGATATAAAGCGGCATGCTTTCCCGACCAAGCTTGCCATTACCTCCTCC
Organism: Chaetomidium leptoderma; assembly: GCA_033296705.1. Taxonomy (NCBI): domain Eukaryota; kingdom Fungi; phylum Ascomycota; class Sordariomycetes; order Sordariales; family Chaetomiaceae; genus Chaetomidium; species Chaetomidium leptoderma. The sequence continues at coordinate 9,707 of MU857121.1, read as the reverse complement.
TCATCACTCACTCAGCCTCATTCCGCAGACATCATAAACAGTAGTCCAAGTCAGATACGCCCCCAGCAAAAATGAAGGTCATCAGCACCATTGCCTGCCTCTTTACCGCCCTCGCCGTGGCTGCCCCTGCCCCCGCTGAGCGTGCGGTTCTCGACGCCCGCAAAGATGCTGGCAACATCGCGCTAGAGAAGCGTGGATGCCCTGCTGGTTACTCGTGCCAGAGCGGCAAGTGCTACCAGTACAGCTGCTCCAGCGCCGGATGGTGCTCGTGGAGTCCCACCAGCCTCTCCTGCTGATCAAGACGTTGTGAGCAACTAGGTATTTCTCACTCCTCAGGCACCAGAGAAACATGGTGTGAGCTGACCAAGCTGTATGTAGATGTGCTACTTCCAAGCCAACTCGTCACCTTCCGATTATGCTTGGTGGGAGCTTCTTTCTTTTTACATCTGAAGGAGGAGACGAGGCTAGAAGACACAAATTAGAAACTGAAATTACGGGCTCTTGTTGACTTCTCATCAGTTTGGTTCAATGAAATGAGGAAAGTACTGCGTTAGGCTCATTGTTGGCTTCACACTCGTTTAGCAAGAAGGAATTAGGAATAGGATTTTGAAGGAATTGACATTCTAAATACCCGAGTTTTGTTTAGGACGTGAATGCCTATATTAGTGTGCGATTGTAGTTTGGTCTGGTAGACCGATTAACATCCTATTCCTTCTAAGAGTTTTTATCTTGCGTAGATCCCGCCCATGCTATCATGAGTAGGTATATAAACGTTGGAACAGAACCCCTTCCCCTTTCACATAAGTATTCATGAGAAAGAATTTACAGAACAAAGAGCGGTTTCTTAGGAAAGTATGGCCTCATAGACCATAGTATACGCGCTACGAATCTAGGGAGTAGAGACAGAATTACTCATAAGAGTAAGAAACGATCGTAGGAAGGAAACTTGAAAAAGGGAAAAATAGAAACCCATCGGCTCATCAATTCGTCCACCGTTGTGCTTCAACCCATCAGATACCCTCGTTACAGAACTTGTCGGCTCCCCACCTGCCACGACCTTTACCCACAATGCGGTTTCAATGACTGTCTGGCCAAGCAGAATCTCCATTTCTAAATAGCATCAGCATTCATAACCTCAAAACCATGACTTTCGAAGGAGTAGCGTATTGAACTCACAGCAGGGAATCTGGGTGCGGATGTCAAAGACAAAGCGGTCGTTGGACAGAAAGCCAGACGGGCCATTGCTAGGCTGCAGCTGCAGCCGGCCTGGGAGCGTGAAGTTGACATCCCGATTGTTGGGGTCCGGCCTGAACGTGTACGACACCGTGTCATCGATGGTGTATCGCTTATTGATGGGGCCACTCCACTCCCCGTTGGGACTGTTGTGAGAGACTTGCCCCGGGGTTGGGGATACTGCATAGTCTCGGGCATGGAACTTGGCCTGAACACCATCCGGCAGCGTGATCTGCCCGCTGGCGGTGCCAAACGCGGTGCCGGTGGTGCAGACGTTGGCAGGGAAGCGGACGGTCAGGGTGACCGAGCAGCCTCTCTCGCGATTCGGGCCGGGAAGTCTGACACTGTACTCGGGCAGGGACACGTTGGCGACTTGGTTGGCTTCGTCAAAGGCAACGGAAACATTATTACCGCAGCCCTGCTGGGCGCTGAAGCCGATAAACTGGGCTTTCGGAGCGGCTCGGCGGACCACGGCTATGGGGTTGGCCAACACTGTCGCCGGAAGGAGGAGAGCAGTAACGGTAAGATATTGCATTGTGAATGTTGGGCTGAGTATGTGATCTAAGATTGGAGTTGATGGATGGTTGTCGTCAAGTGTTGGATGAATGCATGAAAATGTGCGTGCTGAGAGTGAGGGAGAAAAATGGATCAAGTGTGGGATTTCGCCTTCATATTTATACTTGTGAATAGCCTCCGCCATACGGTCATGCCTGACCCCAATCCTGTACAACCGCCCTCTGTAGTAGACCCTCGCATGTTTCTCGTGACTCCCCTCGCTCTCCCTTCTCCGGACTGGCGTCGATTTGCGGTCGACCTGGGAGACGAAGCCCTCGTGTCACCCGCTACTCTGGATAGGATCTTGACTGCGGCCAACATCGAACCACCGTAGGGTGGCTAGGGTAAGCCAACTCTGCTCGATGAAGGTCAGCAGATCCATCTGTTGGGGGATTCCACACGTTAACGTGGTCAGATGGTAAGCACTCGGGCATTGCCCAGAAGACTCTCCCCAGTAATTCTCAGAGGATTCATATTATCAAAGACATGCATGTAGTACCTGGCCGCGGAAGGGAGAAACAATCATCTTTCTCAATGTCTTGCCGCCCTTGACATTTGAGGCCAGCAAATAGCGTGGAATATAGCCCACGTTGCACCTAACTAGAAGGCACTAGCACAATCACTACGCACTAACTGAATCATGACGACGCCTAACCAGTGTATCATTCTACCATCACCGGTACTAGCTAGCAGGGTTGAGGCCATGAATTCCCCCCACCTCCCCCACCCCGGTTGCTATGTGTAGCTGGACGAGCTCGATGCGAGAACTACGCCGCGTCACTATCGCGTACTTTGCCCAGTACCCCTTATCCCAAAGAAGACGACTACCCCTGCGCTTGCTCACGCACCACGGGTGGTGTAACTTGGCCGAAAAAGGAGACGTTATGTCTCTTTTCGGTCCGACTGGTTCCACAAGCTACGCTTTCCTCGACTAACAAGACAGGTTCGATCCAGACTTGGTCGCCTAATAACCAATTGTATTTAAAGTAGTACATCTTGTGACCGTGGTAAGCGCGGTTCCTCCCTGTGTAACAATAAGACGCGTTTAATCGCAGCAGCGCAAGCTGATGCTGGCATGGGCCGAATCGTCATCTGAGCCTCGACAGGGTGTTTAGCTCCGACCCGGTTGCTCGGTTCCAACCCTCATCCGTCGTTGGTACGGAGTCCGACGTCTCACGCTCACCTCATTCCCAGTACTAGGAGTTGAAGAATCTCACGAGCCAGCGTGCTATCTTTTCTCTAAGCATCAGCACATGATAGCTCGGCGGTAATCGATAACCTTGAGAAGCAAGTTGAAGAGTAAGATTTGTGCCGACAGCAGACGCTGGGACAAACAAGAGATCAGTAAAGCTCCGTCGAGTACAAGGTGGACTACCTCTCGTAGCAAAATGTAGATAGGATAAGGCTAATGTACCATGGCCCAACAAGCCTTCCTGGCAACAGCACTGCTTCCGCCCCTTGCTGCTCTTTTACCCTACCTGGGCCGGGCTGGTTTCAACAAACAAGCAAAGTTCTGTCGTTGGCAAAAGTATATCAGCGCAAGGGAAAAGGCCTTTGAGGCCACGAGGCCGCAGGACTACAGATTCCACAATGTGCCCGGGCCGACGCGGTTACCTTGCCAGACCTTTCAATGTAGCAGGGGCGCTCGGGGCTGTCGGCAAGAAGGTGTCATTGTCGCGCCCTTGGGGAATCGATTCTCCCGCAACCGCCGACAGCGAGCCATCATGCGACGCTGACAAACCGGGTCACGGGGAAGCCCGCAACCTGCAATGTTGCAGTGCCTCGGGTTGCCCCCTATCTGTATTCGCGGGCCGACCATGAACAGGGACCGGCGGGAACTCCGATGTCGCATCCACTCATCTTGTGGCATCACCAGTCACAAGGACATGTTGCACTGGCAATTTGTGCGGCGAACAACAGCCTGCATAGTAAGATCGTTGTGAAAACTCCTTGATTATGTTGCCCACAAAGTCTTGCCCAGTCCTCCTCACTTCTCACCCGTAATCTAGACTGAGTAATGTGAAGATTCAGGGGCATGATAACATCTCTATCTGGACCCTAATTTCCCTTGACAAAAGTGAAGACTAGTAGTGGCCTTTTGCGACAGCCAGCTGAGAAACATGCAAATAGTAAGCCACATGCTAGCACAACTTCTTGTGCACCAAAATGTCGACGAAGCCCCGAGGTGAAGGCATGCCGAGAGTGAAATTGTATCAATATAGGTTCAGCGGACATGTTATCCTCGAACAGCCCAACGGAGAAGTCCCCTAGCCTTCCCAGCAAACGATCCCTTGGGGCAAGGGGTTGAATCCAGAACCTGGCGGCTGTGTGTGTAGTCGGATGACTCCGGACAGGCGGCAATCTCGAACATCGTGTTCCCTCGGACGACATCCTCGACACCGTCCCACTCTAGGTGAGAGTAGACGGTGCACTGCGCGTCGTCCCAGCAGCTCTGCTGTTGAGAAATGTTGTTGTCGAACCTGCGGTCTCATTGACGGGGATCGGGGCGGCACTAGTCGTCAGTGCGACATTTGTGCTGTTTGAGGAAGCCGTCGACGCGGAAGATGTCTCGGCAGCAGGAGTGAACGATCCAGTTGAATTGAGCAGAATACTTGTGCTGTTGTGGAAGACGGTAGGTACGGCATGGAAAGTGGTGCTCAACACTGTGCTGTTAAGAAACGGTGGGTCGGTTGGAAACAAAGAGGTCGAAGACAGGACAACGGGCGGGGATGTCAGAACCGTTGCGCTGGAACTTGAGCTCACAAACGGTGCGATAGTAGACGCTGTCGTTGTACTCGTGACATTGGCGCCTGTGGATGATGTGGCCGCAGGGGGTGTCGCGCTCGGGAGTGCAGTTTGACTGCTCGACGGAATCGTGTTTGTGGAGTTCATCCACGGCGAGGATTGGCTGGCGAGGGACGTAGTGGGGAGATCCGCAACGGTAGAGGACAACCCCGTCGTCGAGATCGAACTGTGGGACAATGAAACGAGTGTCGATGTCAGATTCAGCGGCGGACCAAGACTCGTGACGATGGGCACAGGAGCTGCCGATGAGGTCGTGGATTCGATGTCCGGCGAGGTCACGGCCGTGGCGTTTGCCTGAATGACAGTAGATCCGGACGACGTAGAAGTCGTGATGGCATCGACGCTCCCACTGGTGAGGATGATGGGAGCCCCGTATGCGAGCGGCGTTGAAGAAGCCGGGGTGGTTTGGGAGACTGGCAACTCAGTGTCCGGGGGGGAAACCGGATCCGCTGACAGGACACTGGTAATAGTTTGCGCTGGGTTGCCGTATCCGGACGATGGGTTTCCATAACTGCCGACTGGCTGGGAAAAGACGTAACCCCCTAGAGTGCTTCTCGGGATGACAATTGAGTCTTCAGTTGTTGCATGGCCGTGGTGGTGAAACTCAGTTTGTGGCGGAGGGGCCGAGCCCGAGGATATCTCAACCCCAGAGATGCTGATGCCCGGGACGTTGGTGATCACAAGAGATGTACCCGGAATCGTCTCAGTGCAAAGGCTGGATGCATTCGTACTTCCTCTCCCTGTGGTACTGGCTGCCACCGGCGACAGGGTGGTTACCGAAAACAGTGACGTGGTGGTGGCACTCAAGATCACGGATTCGATGTATGATCGAGAGCTGCTTGGCAGGGTTGAGCAGGAATTGTTGACTGCCGGTGAAGGCCAGATCGTGACCTCGGATGCCGATTGAGTCGCAGTGATGCGATCTGACTCCATGGCAAAACCTTCTCCTGTTGTGCACGAACTTGACGTGATAAGGGTCGTCCCCAAGTTGTCGGTCGAGGTGCATGTTGTGACTGGCGAAGGTGCCGCTGCGCCCGATGTTGAAATCGGCTGGGGTACCGCAACGGATGGGGACGTCGACGAACACGTTGAGGTACTCGACGACCGTATCGTAACGATCACTGGCGATTGAATAGCCTCTGTCGTCGTGCCAGTGCGCCTAAGGCTCGGCGATGTGGATGACGAAAGCTCCACGGTGGTCGGAATGTTGGAGGTAAGTGAAGTTGAAGGAAAGATACCTGAAACCGTGGATGGGGTGCCGGCTGGAGTAACGGAAACGGTGGAAGGTAGGCCAGTCGACAAACCAGCGCTGACAACAACGGTGACCTCCGTGGTAAAGTCGACAATCGTGGAGGAACCGTATCCGATGGGTATCGCCTGGCTCAGGGTGATCACCGAGACGACAAGGGTTGAAACACTGGTTAATGGAGAGAATGATGGCACCTGTTCGGTGACGGTCACGATTGTGGGATTGCTGGGGGAATCGGTGGGCAGCGGGCCGCCAGTGGTACCAACCTGATACCCTCCAGAATCGGTTGGCAGGTCGGTGTTGGTGCTGAGCGTGACGGCTAGAGATTCGGCAGTGCTGATCCCCGGAGAACTGCTGGAGACGGTGCCATACCCTGAGGCCTGGGATGTAGGGAACACAGATCCTGTGCTGGCGATATCCGTGGTAGCAGCAAAGGTGATGGTCTTAGAGACTCTCGGTTGACCAGGCGTGTAGGTGATGGTGATGGGTGTCCCGGAAGCGTCGGTTGGAGTCACAGTCAAGGTAAACGGTGCCCGGCTGTTCGAAGAGACAGTGGAGCTACTGTTGAGGGCGCCTGTCTCCCCGGTCTGCATGTCCGATGTCTGAATTGGCGTCACATCGACTGGGGAAGTCGTTAGACCGCTTCCATAACCCAAGGTGGTGGTGGCGGTTTCTGGCCCAAGGGTGTAGGTGACGGTGTATGAGGAAGCACCAATCCCCGAATGCCCGGGTACCGTGTAAGTGACCAACTTGATGGATTCTGTCAAGTCCACAGAGGACACAGACGCGGAGCCGATCGGGGATGACGGGGTAGCCCAGGATGTAACGGTTGATTCCGTGACAGCAGTCGCACTGCTTTTCGGCCAAATGGTGATGGTCAGGGGAATCAGGGGAATAGAGACAAGCGAGGGGCCGATGGGGCTCGGGGTTAATACAGTGACCATCGGCGAGCCTTGTACAACAGGAGCAACCTGAGTCACTGTAGTGGTGGCTGGCGCGGGGGACGAAGGTGTGATAGTGATGGTTCCAGTGAAAGGTGTCTGGCGGCCTGGCTCACGGAGAAGGGTGTACGTGAGTGCGTACGGTCGGTACAAGCTGGAAGCCTGCGGTCCTGCGTCGGTTGACGGGGTAGTGGAACTCCGGCGGACTGTGACCGTCGTGATGCTTTCCGCCGGCCAACTCTTCGAATTACCAGACGCTCCACTCGAAGGGGGCGAGCATGGGGGGTAGACGCTAACGGTCGAGGTCGAGGTCGAGTAGACGGTGACGGTGACGTCCTTGCCAACTGAACGGCTCGCAGTTGTCGGGGGAGTGATGATGGTAGACCACGGGCTTGAAGTAACAGAAATCTCAGGGATGGTGACAGTGACCACAACAGTGGCGGTGTGCCCAAAGCCATCAGGAAATGTTAGAGTCAGAACCGAGGTGGAATCGCTTTCGATGGGCTTCGGGATGGTCACTGTGACCGAAGTGACAGGATTCGGAGGAGCAGTGACTGCGGTGTCAGGGAGAATAACGCTGGTTGTCTCGGAGATGGAGACGGTGGCCACCGACTCAGTTGCTGTTGAATTGGGCGCTGACAGCGTGACCGTGACAACCTGAACACTGGCAGTGCTTGTGGATACGCCCGTGAACTTGGTGATTGTGACTGTACCCGGAATGGAAATGCGGGCAGTGCTTGGAGGGACCGAATGAGCCGTCTCCGAGGCTGTGCAGGACGAAGACTGAGAGCCATGTGGGCTGGACGAAAGGGCAACAGACGAGGAGCTTCCAGAGACTGAGCTAGGGAGTACACTGAAGGTGGGAGAAGACGAGTAGGAAGTGTCGGGGGTAACTGTGAGCGTGATGACCGTGGTTGTGCTCGAGCGGGCCGAGTTGACCGCGGTCGTTGTGGTCTGCTCCAGAATCGTGCTCGAACACGATGACGTGGAGGCAACCATAGTCGTGGTTTTCTCTGCCGCCGTGCTTGAACAGGTCGACTCAACAGCATCGTCGCTGGTGGACGGGTCAGTGGAATGGTTCCTCTGGAACGATGCGCTAAATCATCAGCGACGGGACGATGCTTACAGACGAGGGACGGCTGCGGATGAGGCCAGCCAGGCCACGCCGGCAAGGACTCCAAGTGACGCTCTCAGACGCATTTCGGCACCGGGCGGGCTGGACTCGAACAAGGTGGTGTTTGTGGAATCCGCGGGCTGCTGCAGACCTGGTTTCGACTACCAAGGCGGGATGGCACTGACTGACAACACACCGGTGATGATCAAGTGACTGACTGTAGGCCAAAGAACGATTGCGCTGACAGTGCTGAACGATCGAGGGTGAGATTCGGGGACGAGGTTGAACAGGAAAAGAGTTGAAAGGGCAGTGACCTTTGAACCATGACTGCATCGACCACTGGTTGATTGGGGCGTGGGGATACCTGTGAGCCTGTGAGGAAGGAGCGGGATAGATGGTGGTGCCATTTGACGTCAGAAACGCTCAACAAAATCCGGAAGGCAAGAGCCCCTCCTGACAAAACCGAGGAGTCACTGACTCAACCACGAGAAGGAAGGAGTGATTTGATGAAGGGAACAGCAACCCCCGCCACTGGCACTGCACTGGGCCGTCGGTCGTGTCGGGAACAACGCGCTCGCGCCGGTTCCAAATCCTGAACCCGACTTGGTCTTCGATTTGACAAGGGGTTCTTTCCTCGAGTGAAGCTGGCGAGACTAAATACTTTCAAATGGGAATGCAAACAACATCGGAACAGTGGCGCATGGAAAGTGGTGAGGAGAACTTGATTAACATATACCTGAGTACCTGCTCAATGTTATGAATCCCGTCCTTTCCATGAAACAACCGTAAACCCCATCCAACACCATTCCCCGAATTCCAAAAGAGTGGCACCGGCCACCGGCGCGCTCGGAGACCGTAATTGAAACACCTCAGCTGCTGCTACGGGCGGGCAGGACAGCGCCGCCAACTCAAAACTGCCCTAAGAGCACCTGTAAGAGTTGTAATTGCCCTTCTCCATGCACCGTCCATCGGTCGAGAGCGGGTCCTCAATGCCATTGCAATCCTTGCCGGTGAAAACTGCAAACAGCATTCAATCAATCTCTGCACAGCAATTGGGCATGCTATGATGCATGTCGCCAGCGGGGACCACAAGACCGAAACATACCTCTGGGGTTCAACATGCCACCAGTGTTCCAAAAGAAGGCGGCAGTCGCATCGTCGAGGTTGTAGCATCTGCCTGAGACAGGGGCAGCGTGGAAGAGGATGTTCTTGTCGTTGCGGCTGGGGGCAAGAAATCGTATCAGCATGCGTGTTTGTCAAAGTTCAATGGGGAGCCGAGACGCTCGGTTGTGCTTACCAGTCATCCAAACTGCCGTACTGGTTCAGCTTGGGCGCACCTGCCAACGCGGACGGCACAAGAGCGGCAGCGACGAGGAGGATAATCTGGGACTTCATGTTGATGTTGTTGTTGGAAGTGTTAAGGGTGTTGGTAGGGTCTGAAGTGGTCTTTGGTTGCTGAGATGTGAGTGATGTTGAGATGAGTGATGCTGAGACTGTGATGATGTTCAGGACTGGATTTGACGGAGAGGGAAGGTTACCTTTATACTCCGGTGTCCTTGGAACACGATCGTAACTCTCCCCAAATTCTGTCAGGAGTTGGAGAAATGCGACATATCGCACTTCGTCTTTCACTTTTAGACAGTGTTTTACAAGCTCGCTATTGATGGCCATTCCGAGGGCCACTTAGTCAGACTCCCCGGCCCAGAGGAGAAGAGGGTTTTCACAACTTTGTGGGTTTCCACGAATAGCATTGTATATATTAAAATTGCTGGCGTCGCTTCGCTCGTCAGTCGTGCGGCCCTTCGCTACG
>MU857120.1:0-31631 GCA_033296705.1 Chaetomidium leptoderma | reverse complement strand
CCCCGGGATGCGCAGCGCGCGCGGTAGCACAAAGCGTGCGTAGTACAACGCCTTCCACAGCTGGGAGTCGGCGGCGAGATGGTAGAAGCGGCGGGACACGGGGGCGACGGCCAGGAGGTGTTGTGGGGTGGGGGGGAGGAAGGAGAGGATGCGCAGTAGGAGTTCGTCTGAGAGGGGGGTGAGGCGGTCGCGGTCGCGGTCGCGGTCGCGGTTGGGGTCGCGGTTGGGTTTGAAGGGGGTGGTGGTGATGGTGGTGATGGTGGTGCTGTCGTTTATTCGGCGTCGTTTTGGGGGCGGCGGCGGCATCGAGTTCGGGTTCGGGTTCGGGGGTTGTTGCTGGTGGTAGTTGTCGCGCCGGTTCTCGGCCTCGGGCGGCCGGGGTCGCTTTGCGCCTGTCATGATGGGTTTTCGTCAAATCCCCCGTCGGATCTCCGGACGCGTTCCTTCCTTCTCGTTGCCAGGCCGAGTCGGGGAGGTTTTATTCTGGCGCGACGTCGGGTTCGGTGTCGTTCGGATAGGGTCGTCCGGGGTTGCGGCATCGAGGAAACGCTGCGCCGTGGTGGAGCTCTGGGGTTGCAGTCCAGGGTTGAGCTGTTCTGGAGCCGAAGCTTTTGTGGGGCGGACAAAGACGAGGGTTCAAGACTTCAAGTTGTGGTCCACAACCCAACGATAGAATGAAAAGGTACACAGTGGGGTTTGTAGTTTTTGTTGACTCGGAATTGAATCTCTTGATTACATATTTCGTACAACTTGACGCTGATGGTGTGATTGTAATCACTCATCAGTAGCTCATGCTCCTGGAACCAACCCTAACCCTTCTCCTTTCCTGTCGTTGTCACAACCACTATACACAAATTCATTCCTGCTCTTCATCGCGCCGCTCCCCCCTGTCCCTCTTGTAGTTCTTAAAAACAGCCAGCAATCCAAGGTCATAGCTCGCCTTGAGGGAGCCCGCCAAGACAAAGCTGACCCAGAAGAGCCCCTTGTCGGCGAGCACGCCGGTGATGAGCGGGCCCAGGCTCTGGGCGCCCGTCTTGACAACATTGATGGCGCCCATGACGGCGGTGCGCTCGCTTGGGAGCAGCACTGCCGCGAGGAAGGCGGAGCGTGGGGCGACGTCCATCGACTGGGTGCAGGCGCGGAGGATGAGAAAGAGGAGCGATAGTGGCAGGGAGGAGGGGGCTGGGATGAGGGCGAGGAACACCGCCGAGGGGAGATGCGTGAAGACCATTGTCTGGGAGGGTCAGTGGGAAAAAAACAAGAAAGTCGCGATGCGGGGTCAGACGATATATGTACATACCTTGACGTTTCCAAGGCGCTTGGCCAGGGCCGAGGCAACAATAATAGAGGCCGCGGAGATGATGCTCGTGGTGAAGAACACGGAGCCGAGGCGGCCCTCGTCAAGGCCGAAGCGGGAGCGAAAGTAGTAGGTGACCCACGACCTGTTCTTGGGATGAGTTGTTTCGTTCAAAGAGCCCGACTCGGTTGAAGCATGACTTACAAGGGGGCAAGGCCCGAGGCAAACGAATCGAGAGCAAACAAAAGGCAGAGCGCGGTCGTGATGCCCTTGCTCTCCGGACTGAGCTGCGGCAACAGCGCTGCCCACCAGCGCCTCGTCCTGGTCTCCGGCTGGGGCTCCGACTCGCCATTGAGCAGCGGCGTCGTGTCAGTCGGCCCGCCTCCCGAACTGCTGCTAGAAACAGAAGGAGGCTCCTCCTCATCCGCCTCGACAGCGGGGGACAGTGCCAAGGCAAGCACCAGCTTGACCAACCCCATGACCGCATAACCCAGAAACACAGCGCGGTACGCGTCGAGGAGAGCCCAGTCCAGCGTGCTCCTCGCGAACTCGACGGCCCAGCCACAAGTCACCATGCCGAGGGCCGTGCCGGCCGTGCCCGCGAGGCTGTACCAAGCATACACGTCGGCGCGGTCGGCCGCGAGCGTCAAGTGGGCCACGACGCTCTCCTCGACGGCGCGGAACGGCCCAATCTCGTTGCCGCTGGGGCTGATGACGCCGAGGACGGCGGCGGCCAGGAGCGCCCAGTACGACGGCGGGGCGGCGGCAAAGACGAAGCCCGAGGCGGCCATGAGGGCGGCGCCGAGCGCGAGCACGGCGCGGCGGCCGAGGAGCCGGTCGGCGCTGAGCGAGAGCAGCAGCGAGATGAGCACGTCGCCGACGAGGGTGAGCGTCATGAAGAGCCCCGCGCGGGCGCGCGAGTGGCCGAGGCCGCGCAAGAAGGAGACGAGGACGAGCGTGGAGGCGCCATAGGCGGCGAGGCGGACGAAGCGCTGCAGGATGAGCAGCTTGACATCGCGGTGCGCGCGCGCGAGGGCGGCGAGGCCGAGCTCGGAGAGGATGCGCTGGCTGAGACTGGGAGTGAGGGGGGGCTCACGATCGGCCGGCGAAGACTCGGAACTCGAAGAGGACCGTCGTGGCGTCGTCATGGCAAAGAAAGCGCGCGGTGCCTGGGCAGCGGGTTACTATGTGCATACTTGCCCGGTAGTTCGGTTGGCGCGACCATGGCGGCATTGGCGATGCGGCATTAACGATGCGGCTGTGGCGCTTACCATCGAAAGCGGGCCGTAATTAGCGTCCCGGAAACCTCGGAATCCGGCACCGATCGATCATTGCCACCGGAACAGCCTTCTCCCTGTTGCCGGGTGGGTTAAAAGTATGAATAATCACCAGGTATATCGGTACCGAGTACTTTGTCAAAGTTATGCTTGGAACTTTCACACCCCAGTATTTACGCCAACTACTTCGTCCATAGTTGATGAACGTCTTCCTTCCAGAATCCTGGGCCCAGGGTCAGTGCGATGGTTTCTCTGACAAGTGAGACATGTCAAATTAAACGCATGCTCGTGCCATGTTGTGAGCCCAACAAGGGAGCCTTGGGAGCCTCGGGAGCCAACAAGCTAGTGTAAACGAGTTCTTAAGGTGCGAGGCACGAGAGGGTAGAACCAGGTTATGAGCGGATCACCACAACGGCCCTGCACTGCGGCCCGCTCTTGGTAACAGAAAGCTACCAGATTGGCCAGTGATCTGCGGGGGGCGCAAAGTCCCAGCCAGCGGGATGCACCTCTAATTGGCTGCGCTCCGCAGGTGTGGCACACAGGTACGGGAGCTCGGACCAAGGGGCCGAAGCGTGGCCGAGCTTGACTACTTTTGGGATTTGACCTTACTGGAGTAGGGAAACACGCAACGAAGGGGCCCGGGCCGATCGGCACTAAGAAAGCTCGAGCGCTTTTTTTGGTTTTTTTTAGTTCCCGTCAAGTTTTTTGCTTCCTTTTCGTCACCCCATCAGGGAAAGAACCAAACATGCCAAATGTCAGGCTGTCAGCCCCAACAGTGAATTGCACCGAGCGGCACCGACATGGTAAGCGAGATGTACTCTCCACGGATCCTACATTATCGAGTCGCTTCTGGCCCGGGTTGTGTCCTCCCTGCTTGTTGGTGGGGTCGATCTTCCGTGGGGAGGACCACGCTAGCGTAGCAAAGCTCGGTTAGCGAGTTCACGCTTGAGCTTGTTGTCCAAGAAAAGGCGGGGGACGGCGGAAGCGAGGGACCTTCCACGCCAGTGGGTTCAGAGCTAGCCCCAAGTGTCATCTGTGCCTTGCGCCAATGTCTCACCGGTGGCGTCCTTTGCAGATGCTCGGTCCCGTCTCTGCGTCGCGGATGGGGGAGGAGAAGCCACAAGCGCCGCCCAGACTCTCTCTCCTGGAACATGGGTTTCCCAGCTTCCTTTTAAGCTTTTCCTTTTCTTTTTCTTCTTCGTCCCGTCCCGCCGTCCGTCCATGACTCGATGCGATCACATCCGCAACCGACCACCATGCCGTGGCCACAGAGCTTGACGACCCGTCACCACGCAGAGGTGGTGGCCGCCGCCGAGATCGGACACGAGGACCACGGGCCGTACCTACTCCGCGTCGTGTGGGCTTTGGCAGGCCTTTCGAGTCTCTTCTTGGGGCTGCGATTGTACTGCAAGCTATCGAGACGCCTTCGACGGCTGTGGTGGGACGACTATGTCCTCCTAGCCAGCTGGGTACGTACGCTTCACATTGGTCCCCACGCACACTTGAGAGTGTGAAATTGCTTCGACTAACCGTCCCAAAAGATTGCCCTCATCTACTCGATCTCCCTTGCAACGGTGGCCGTCAGCTACGGTCTCGGCAAGCACTATGAGCACTTGAGTGACGAAGCCATCACCGAGCTCGGCATGTTCTCCATGGCCTCCGGTTTTGGCTCCATCCTCGCCACCTGCTGGAGCAAGACGTCGTTTGCCATCACCCTATTGCGGATTTCGGAAGGCCGGATGCGCCAGGTTATCTTGTTCATCATCATATCCGTCAACCTGGTGCTGGGTTCCAACGGCGTCATTCACTGGGTCCAATGTTGGCCCGTGGAAAAGACATGGCACTACCATATGGAGGGCTCGTGTCTTCCGGCCGATGTTGTCCGGAACTACAATACTGCTGTTGCCGGTGCGTGCAATCCGGCCTTCCTCGACCAGCCTGCTTGGCTTCGAGACCAAAAGAGCTGACAGCTGTTTAGTTTTCTCGGGCGTGATGGATATCGTCCTTGCCCTTCTTCCATGGAAGATCATCTGGGGGAGCGCAATCAACAAACGAGAGATGTTGGGCGCGCTGCTAGCCATGAGTGCCGGTGTTTTGTGAGTTGGGATAACCACCTCGTATCGCTGTTTGCCGTAACTGACTTTGGGTATAGCGACGGTGTCATAGCGTTTCTGAAGATCAAGACCATGTATGTTATTGGGAACGCCAACGGTGAGTAGTATTACTTTGCTTTTCGCCCCGCCCCCTGTTACCAACAACCTCGTCCCCCCCAATCCCCCCTTCGGGCTGAGCAGCAGCTAACCAGTGTCCCTTGCAGCAACCACGGTGGATCTGATGATCTTTGGCACCGCAGAGCCAGCCACCGCAATCATAGCGGCCTCGATTCCAATGCTGCGCGTCCTCATCCAGCGAGACCCCCACTCAAAACCCTCGGATTTCGTCGAGCTTGTGACCAAGCGCAGTAATGCGCCACCGCGGCCAGGGCCTGAGTCAACAAGTGACATTGAAAAAAAGCCGACGGCCGAGTCGTCATGGTCAGAAAACCCTGCTCTGGAAGGGACAACAAGTCAAGGGGATGTAAATAAGTAACGATGTTTTTATCATTTAATCATCAAGCGAATCAGCCACAACACTTGACTCCATAATGATATTTGCCCATGACCTTTTTTCCCTCTTCAACATACCACCACAACGACCCAGCCTTTCCCTCACCTACCCACCCATCATCATGAATCATTATCAATACAACCTCCCCGGAAACGCCCCCTCCGCCGCCAAGGTAACAAAATACAGCTCCGTCTCGGCCAAAACCACCATCCGCCCCTCGCCCGCAAACTGAAAGTTGGCCGACACACTCCCCGTGTAGATCTTGCCGACCAGCTTCCCCGACGGGTTGTACACCTGCATGCCGTCGCCACACCCCACGTAGACGTTGCCCTTGGTGTCGAGATGCAGGCCGTCTGGCACGCCGGGCGTCACAAAGGCAAAGGTCTTGCGGTTTTCGAGCGTGCCGTCTTCGTTGACGTTGTAGCGGTAGCTGTTGGTTGTGGTGGGTGAATAAGGTGCTAGCGTTTGGGGACAGGGAGAGAGGGGGGGGGGCAACTCACATGGTGGAGGGAAAAGAAAAGTTGGAGCCGTAAAAGGCTTGGGCCATTCCTGTGTCGGCCACGTAGAGGTGGGCGCCGTTTGGTGAGAAGGCGATGCCTAGAACATGACACCATGAGTTAAGTTTCTCTTGCTCTGTATTATCAATGGCTGATACTTACCATTCGGCATGTTGAATCCATCGGCCGCAACAGCGACTGCGCCCGTGGCCTCGTTGAACCGCCACACCTGTTTCGGCATCCCTGGCGGCGGCCGGAAATCTTGCACGTAGCCGTATGTCGGGTCCGTAAAGTAGATCTCGCCGTTGCGCGGGTTGATGGACGCGTCGTTGAGCGAGTTGAACTGGCGGCCGAAGAAGTTGTCCAGTATCACTAAAAGCAGAGTTCGGTTAGTACAAGTTTGTCAATAGAGCAACATGGTCGATGCCGGGCTGCCCACCTGTCGTATTGTACGGAGGCTCTGGGTTCATGAGGTACATGGCCGGAGCAGTCGTCTCTCCCTGGCCCTCGCCCAGGAAGAGGAGTTGGCCCTTGTAGTTGGTTGCCCCTGTTTCTCACAAGTCAGCGTTGTGAACCTCTGAATGAAACCAAAAGCTCACCATTCGGGTTCATGACGCTCGGAATGGAGTTTACGGCCTCCACCTTTACGGAGCCGCTTGCATTCCTCTGGCTTGCAATGGCAGGAGTAACGGTAGACAGAGATATCTTCTGAATGATGGCTGATTTGGCGAGGCCAGTGCCGGCCGCTTTGGCTCCCGCATTTTGCACAAAGAACATCTCATCCTTGGCCGGATACCATACAGGGGCTTCGTGGAATATGGGGTCTGACTCTGTGTGGTTGAGCAACGTCAAGGTCGGATTGGGGCCGATGATGTCGAGAAATTCTTCATCGTAAATGTGAAATGGCCGGCCAACAAGTGACTCCCTGGTTGTTCCCGGGGGAGAGAATTGCTGAGAGAGGATTGTTAACTCGGCTCAGCCATTAAGGGGAGCCATTAAGGGGTAGAGACAAACGTACCGCATTGCCGTCGGGATCGGACAGAGGGGAGGCGCTGTAGAGCACATTGAACGACCGTTGGTCAATCACCTGAGCTTGAGGTGGTATGGCATCGTCGTGCGAGAGAGCTCCAACTCCTTGTCCCAAGACCCCGAACCAGCTGAGATCGTTTATTGAGAGCAGCTGGCCAACTGCCACGCCAGCTACGGCGGTAACACACAAACGAAATAAAGCCATCTTGGCGGGAGTCTGCTGCGTTGGTGCTGTCCGAGCTGAGACGTGTGACTGCTAGCAGTACCTACTGTCAGTATTCAGTGCAACACCTAGTACGATTCCAAAAACATGGAGAAGTTGCTTGTGGGGTTCCGAGCCACGATGATCTTGAACCGTCCCCTCGGGTCTTAAGGAAAGAAGCACCGAAGATAGTTTCTATTGGTTGGTGGCTCCACAAGCAATTGTTCCGTGTCTTAGATTACGTATACATATTCTGTCGCTATGGCCTGAAGTTCGACAACAGCCATCATAGGTCTACGTCAGTCGGCATGACGGTGATTGGGTCGGTTCTCCGGCCGCAGCAACGATAGTTAGCCCCGGCCAACTTTTGAGCCAAGGTACTACAAGTTCTTCTCGACCAAGCATGACTACCGGTACCAAGTAAGGTAGCGAAGGGGTCACGACATGACGTTTATCTGGTAGTTCAAGCGGTCCAAGCCAGCAATATTGTATATACATTGGCGTAAGGTTTCAAAACCCACTCGTCCAGAATGAATGACTGAACCTGCTGTGTGAAGGGAGGGTATTTATGGAGTGCTTTTGAAGGAGTTAGAATGTGGTTGGCAGCTTGAACCCGGGAGCGTACTACACCTACAACGTTGCTTTAGGGGAGTCAAACACCGCGCAAGACAAATTAGGGGTACAATGCTAACCGAGGGTCTTCAGCTCAAGAATAAACAAAGTTATGCCTCTCTAGTTCCCTAATCTCTTGCTAGGTAAACACCATTCGCGGAAATAGACAACAAGTTGAGCAAGCAGGTTCAGTTCACAGCTGCCTGCCTTGAATCCCGATGTAATACAGCGAAAAGCGGTCTCATTTTTTTCTTTCTTAGAAAGGATGTCTGTGGATGCATGGCTACCTATCTAAATAAATACGCGATGCCGAGATCATAACGCAGACTAAAACCGTCTCCTTTCGAAACACGAGTGGCTGCCTCGCCCTACAAATATATTAGACAGAGAACGGCAGCCCAACATCCCACCACCACCCAACGCCCGCCGCCCACTCAATGGACATCAGCAGGAACACGGCTCGGCAGGTGTGCGGGAGGCGTTGGATCTTAGTTATACAAGATATAACCGGCACGGATCTTTGAGCCACTCTCCCCAGGCCCCTTGAGGAAGTCCCGGACGGATTAGGGTGCCGTGATGCCGGGTAAATTAGCGTCTGATATTGCCCTCACAACAAGCCACCAATACCTGCGAGCGCCATTTTACCTTTCTGCCAGTCGCGTGGCTGTGTGCTGCATATTTCTCCCGCGCCGGGGGAGGCGCGCAAAATCTGGGGTATAGTGCTTTATACAAGCGAGGCTGCCGGTCCAGTCCGGGGCCCCAGACTGCCATCTCGGCAGCTAATAGAGATGGAGAGTAAGGCCGAGGGGGAGCCCACGCTCATATCTCCCCTGGCCACAGATGCCATTAGGGCCGGTAATTGACCCGGGGCGGCCACCCGGTGCGTCTGACTGCAGATTATGACGATGTTCTGGTTGGGTGAGCAGCTGAGGCAGAGGTATATATCTCCAGAAATGGTTGGATTGTGACCTGTTGCGTCTTTCCCGGTTCCCTCCTAGGCCCTTACTTAGTCTGTATCAACTGGCAAACACACGAACCGACAACCGAGTCCTTAGATCTGGCTGTCAAGATGAGGTCCACATTCGCCGCCGCATTGGCAGCCCTCGCTGCGCAAGAAGTAGCTGGCCATGCCATCTTCCAACAACTCTGGGTGGATGGCACTGACTATATACGTTCCCCCCCTTTAACCATTGGTTGCATGTACACCGACTAACTCCCACAGCACGGCTCCTCATGTGTCCGCATGCCCAGCTCGAACTCGCCCATCACCAACGTCGGCGGCAGAGAGATTGTCTGCAACGCAGGCACTCGTCCCGTCAGCGGCAAGTGCCCCGTGAAGGCGGGCGGCTCAGTGACGGTTGAGATGCACCAGGTAAAGCAAAACCAACTCAACTTCAACTCTTGAATTCCAAGTTCCCGAGCAAAGACCGCTAACCCTCCGGCCGCCCATTAGCAACCCGGCGACCGCAACTGCAAAGCCGAAGCCATCGGCGGCGCCCACTGGGGCCCCGTCCAAGTGTACCTGACCAAAGTCTCCGACGCCACCTCCGCCGACGGCTCCACCGGCTGGTTCAAGATCTTCTCCAACGCCTGGGCCAAAAAGGCCGGCGGCTCCGTAGGCGACGACGACGAGTGGGGCACGCGCGACCTCAGCGCCTGTTGCGGGCGCATGAGCGTCAAGATCCCGACCGACATCGCGTCGGGCGACTACCTGCTGCGGGCCGAGGCGCTGGCGCTGCACACGGCGGGGCAGGCCAACGGCGCGCAGTTCTACGTGAGCTGCTACCAGATCAGCGTCGACGGCGGCGCGGGCACCGCCAGCCCGGCCACCGTCAAGTTTCCCGGCGCCTACAGCGCCAATGACCCGGGCATCAAGATCAACATCCACGCCGCCGTGAGCAGCTACATCGCGCCCGGCCCGGCCGTGTATGCGGGCGGCACCAACAAGAAGGCCGGCTCTGGGTGCAGCGGCTGCGAGAGCACCTGCAAGGTCGGCTCGTCGCCGACGGCCGTGGCGCCGGCGGGCACCAAGAGCGGCACCGACGCGGGGGCGGGCGGCGGTTCGGCGCCGGCGCCGGGCGCTTGCAGCGTCCAGGCGTACGGGCAGTGCGGTGGGGATGGGTATTCCGGGTGCACCGAGTGTCCGGTAAGTTGTTGAGTTGCCGTTTTGTTTGAACTTGGCTGACGAAAATACCTAACTTGTTGTAGTCCGGCTTCACTTGCAAGTCTGTTTCCCCGCCCTACTACTCGCAGTGTGCTCCTGGCTCTTAGGCAGTAGCGGACAGATAGGTTTTAGGGTGGGTGGAAGGGGAGGCGGGGGCGAGGCGTGGTAAGGAACTGGTTATATGTTGTGGATATCAAGATGGGATTGTCTGCACAGCATTTGTTAGTGGAAATATATTGTTCTGTCAACCATCAATGGAGACAACATTTGTGGAGATGCTGGTCACAGTCTGAGAAACTTGACCATGGCTACTCGTGCGTGCATGGGTGAACGTGAAAGTCAAAGACCCAAAGATTGCTGAGTTGCCGACGCAAAAAAAAGAGATGCCTGTTGATTCAAGACCTGTGGGCCGTCGTCTAAATGTCATATGTACACCTGGGCGCCCGACCTGACAAGGGGCCTGGTGCCACTCCCGCGCATCCTCCACGGTTTCCACCCACACAAACCATCGCCTCGTCGTACACCCGCTCATGACGAGCCCTTGCCCAAGCGCTCCGCCTCCAGTTCCCTCTCGGCTTGCTGGTAGTACTTGGCTGTGTCGATGCCGTGCTGGTTGTGGTTCACAAAGTTGAACCACGGGAGGACGCCCATGAAGAGAGCCGAATATCTGGACTGGCGGGCGGCGACACCCTGCATGGCAGGGGTCAGCTTGCTCTCGCCGTAGATCGGCTGGCCGGCCTTGACTTTGTCGACCATCTCGCGCATGTCCATCTCGACCTCGCGGGCGTTCTCGCCCATGCCGTAGAACCGGACTACAGGAGCTGTTAGCATAATATCCAACCGAGAATGACCTGCCCGGATCTCTGACACCCCCTAGACAATCCCCGTCGAGCAATCGGTGTTCTCGTCGGATCGAAAAGGGGTTCTTTAAGGAATAGAACTTGGACCACGTACGGATGGAGCGCTGGTAGTAGTACAGGAAGCCGCCGGCGACACCGATGAAGCCAGCTAACCGCATGGCCTGAGCGAAGCCGCCCTTGCCAACCTGTGACGGGGCGAACTTCTCCATGGTGTAGAGCAGGCCAGGGCCAGCAGCAGCCGCCGTGACGCCGTGAACATAGTCGGACGTCCGGGCGTACCGGATCACGCGCATGAAATGCCTGCCGCATCCAATTGAGTCAGATTCGCCAGGAAGAAATTGCGTCGGGGGGAGAGGTATCGGCGCGGGGAAACGTACGGGTCATTGTCGATGAGCTGATTTCGGCGTCAGTGGACGGGGGAAATAAATGGCGAGCAATTGGGCCGTCAACTTACTGGGTAGTCGGATGTGACTGTCTTGCTTGGCCACTGGTACGTCTGGGTCGTAGGGTTCGACATCTTGGCGGCCGACAAGGCGTCGTCGAAAAGGTCGCGATGTGGTGCGCAATTGAGGTCCAATGCCGACGTCGAAGCTTCCGGGTCTGGAGCTCGCTTCAAAGTTGTTGCTGCCTCAGGCTAAGGGACGGGGTGTTTGTGGGGATGAGAGCACCGCCATAGTTGGATGGTAGCGCCACGTTCTGACTCTCAGCCACAGCCAATCACTCACCTAACGGTCCCGCTTGGACGCGACGCGGTCTTGGAAACCCCACCCATGCAAACGCGTCCCACGCACTCTCACAGCTTTAACACAAGTCGTCTCCTGCAAAAGACCACAACTCAACAGACAAACACACAACAAGAAGAGCCACACTGTCAAAATGCCTTCAAAGGCAGCTTCTAAACCGGCAGATTCTGCTAACCCAGGGAAGGGCAGCAGCACCTTTGTCAACGACTACCTCGCCGACTGGGACGACGATGACCCGTTCCGGTCCCCCAGTCCGGAGCCGGCAAAGAATGACAAGGAAAAGGAGAAGAGCAAAGACGTGCTGGGGATTGAGAAGCAGCTCGATCTGAAAAGGAAACCCAGGGCCCCAAGGGTGAAGCTCGACGATACTCGGTGAGCAGTAGTCTCCATGGGTTGCACCCGCGCTGCCGTCTAACCCCTACCGCAGGCTGCTTTCAGACAAGGGAATCCCCAAACTGCGCAAGATGGGCCCGAAGCTCAAGTTGAAGGGCAAAGGACATGAGGTGATTTACCACTGCCTGTCACATCAAGCAAACCCCCAACCAACTAACACCTCCAGTTCTCCGACGCGGCCCGTTTGCTCTCATTCTATCAAGACTGGCTGGACGACCTCTTCCCCAAAGCCACATTCCTCGACGCGCTCGCCATGGTAGAAAAGACAGGCCACAAAACGACGATGCGCAACGCCCGCCTGCAGTGGATTGACGAGGGCAAGCCCAGAGCGACCGCCGCAGACGATGAGGAAGACTACCGGATCCACCAGGGTCCTTTCGGGCCGCAGCAGTCTGACAGAGTTGCACCAGTGTTCGAAAACGCTGCGCAGGCCGCGCGGGAGCGGGCAAAGACGCCCGAAGCCGAGGACCTGTTTGGCGACGACATCTACAATGCCACGCCACGCCGGGATGCTGGCAGTACCGCCCCCGCTAGACAGGTGGTCAATGGTGACGTTCCGGACGACGATAATCTCGATGCTCTTATGGCCGAAGCTGAAGGGGAGTCAGCAGGGAGGACACAGCAGTCGGCTCCCCTCGGGAGCCTCTTCGGGAATGGATCGAGAAGCGCCGCGCCGAGGCCGGGTGGGGAGCCTGACGACGACGACCTGGATGCGCTGATGGCCGAGGCCGAGGAGCAGTCTAGGCCAGCTCAACCAGCCGCGAGCGGGAGCATATTTGGAAACGGAAGGTCTAAGCAACAGAAGGCACAGGAAGCCGGCGATGATGGGGATGACCTGGACGCGCTCATGGCGGAAGCTGAGGCGGAGGTTCAGGGTCCTCCCCCCAATGCCACTGCGAAACCCGCACAACAAGGCCCAAGTCCTGACGACGACGACGACGACCTTGATGCGCTCATGGGAGAGGCAGCAGCCGAGGTTGATGCCGCGGCACGCCCTTCAAATGACACCGAGAAAGCTTCGTCAGCGCGAGCCGATACCGGCCCTCAGACCTCCGGCTTTGACGACGATGAAGAGGCGATGGCCGAGATGGACGGTCTGTGGTGAGGCGAGTGTTGGAATCTCCTGGAGCGCTTTCTGTACGAATTTCCCAAGACAGCGACATTCCATTACCAATCAGTGTCATGACAACCCTGAGTCAGCGCTGTGAGGCACCAGGTCCAACATCTCCGGCGCCATCTCATTACAAAGGGAGAGTTTTTGATGGTGACAAAGGAGTGGAGTCTAGTTTAAGAATCTTGTTAAATCCGATCGGATCCGGCGGTGTCCCGGTCGTTCCTCAAGCTCACCCCCGGAATCGCTCCGTTTACCCGAGCCTCCCGAGCGTTGGCCCCGGCTTGAGCCCGGGTACCCTCGGTCCCCACCAACACTTCGGGCTTGGCAGAGCCAAGCTTTCCCAGAGACCTTAACACATGCTTTCCCCAGTTTCCGTTCGCATCATCACATTCATCAATTGACCGTGCCAAGAGGACACACCGGGACGCAACCTAGCATTTTGATACCAGCACAGCCGCTCGATGCTGCGTACGATTATCCCCCGCGTTCTCCGGCGGACCGCATCGGCACGTCCGCTGTCCGCCCTCGTCTCCGGTGCTGTCGGCACAAGCTCGCGCCGGCTCTTGTCGGTCTCCAGCAGAATGGCCTCGCTACCACCCGTCGATCCGTCACTCCCGTCCACGACACCCAGCAAAGCGTACCAACTTCTCCCCGAGGCACAAAAGGCTGGCGCAGCTGAGGATGCCCTGCACCAACAACAGGTCAAGGAGGTTGAGGCGTGGTGGGCGTCGCCCAGGTTCGCCGGCATCAAGCGGGATTGGACGGCCGCCGACGTGGTGAGCAAGCGCGGCTCGCTGCAGCAGTCATACCCGAGCTCCGTCATGGCGCGCAAGCTCTGGAACCTCGTCTGCGAGCGCGAGGCGGCCGGCCAGCCGATCCACACCATGGGCGCCATCGACCCCATACAGATGACGCAACAGGCGCCGCACCAGGAAGTGCTCTACATTTCCGGCTGGGCGTGCTCGGCGCTGCTCACAACCACGAACGAGGTGTCTCCCGACTTTGGCGACTACCCGTACAACACGGTGCCGAACCAGGTGCAGCGCATGTTCAAGGCGCAGAGCATGCACGACCGCAAGCACTGGCACCTGCGGTCCACGATGACGACCGAAGAACGCGCCAAGACGCCCTATGTCGACTATTTCCGCCCCATTATCGCCGACGGCGACACGGGCCACGGCGGCCTGACGGCTGTCATGAAGCTGGCCAAGCTGTTTGCCGAGAACGGAGCGGCAGCAGTACACTTTGAGGATCAGATGCACGGCGGGAAGAAGTGCGGCCATCTGGCGGGCAAGGTGCTCGTCCCGACTGGCGAGCACATCAACCGGCTCAAGGCTGCGCGCTTCCAGTGGGATGTCATGGGCACGGAGAACCTGGTCATTGCACGCACCGACTCAGAGAGCGGCAAGCTGCTGTCATCGTCCATTGATGTGCGCGACCACGAGTTCATCCTCGGCGTGTCGGATTCGTCGGTGGAGGCGCTTGCCGAAACCCTGGCGGCCATGGAAGCCAAGGGCGCCTCGGGGGCCGAAATCGACGCTTTCGAAGCGCAATGGGTAAAAAGCACCAAACTCGTCACCTTTGACGAGGCAGCCGTCGCGCACTTTGAGGCCAACGGCGTCAGCGCCGACAAAATCGCCAAGTACAACGACGCCGTCGCCGCGGACCGCGACATGGGCATCACGGCCCGGCGCAAGCTCGCCGAGTCCATCACGCCCAACAGCCCCGTCTACTGGAGCTGGGACGTGCCCCGCACTCGCGAAGGCTTCTACCACTTCCGCGCGGGCATGGCCGTGGCCACCAAGCGCGCGCTCGCGTTTGCGCCCTACGCGGACATGCTCTGGGTCGAGACGGGCGATCCCAACGTGAAGATCGCCGCGGACCTCGGCCGCGCAGTCCGCTCCGTCTTCCCGGGCAAGCCGCTCGTGTACAACCTCTCGCCGTCGTTCAACTGGATGGCGCACGGGTTCACGCCCGAGACGCTGAAGGGCTTCATCTGGGATCTTGCGCGGGAAGGGTTCGTGCTGCAGCTGGTGAGCCTGGCGGGCCTGCACAGCACGGCCACCATCAGCAGTGAGCTGGCGGCGAGGTTCAAGGGCGAGGGCATGGCGGCGTATGTGGAGCTCGTGCAGAAGAGGGAGAAGGAGTTGGGCGTCGATGTGCTCACGCACCAGAAATGGAGCGGGGCGAGTTATGTGGATGCTGTGCTGGGGCATATTCAGAGCGGGAGTTCGGGGAGCAAGAGCATGGGCGACGGGAATACTGAGGGGCAGTTTGTGTAATCTGTATTTTGTACGAAGTACGAAGTAGTAAGTCGTACGAGAATTACCCACTCAGTGCTAGTGCGACAGTGTGTACTGTCTTGGGCAGCGGTCCCATGACCTCTTATCGTGTTGTTGACTTAGATATCGGCCTTATCACTACCCCGCCGCCCCCCCCTCGGCCCTCAGCATCGTCGACATCTGACGACAGCATCCGGGACAACCGTAACTGTGTTTCTCTGATACTGGTCTGTTATTATCACCATGGCTTCCTCAGGGCGTGGCCGTTTGGCTGGCAAAAATGCGGTGATCACGGGCGCTGCCGGGTAAGTTACCTACCTACGCTTCTGTGTCACGTCGCATTGCCGTGCTCCAATTATCTGACACGGCCCAAACGGGCAGGCCGTGAACTGGAAACTAACAATGGCGTAGAGGTATCGGTCTCGAGACCAGCATCCTGTTTGCTAAAGAAGGCGCCAATGTTCTCATGACGGATATCTCGCAGGGGGCGCTAGACAAGGCGCTCGCCAAGGTCAAGCAGCTCGTTCCCAACGCCGGCCGCGTCGAGACAAGAGTAAGCCTCTGGACTCTGGACTCTCTGTCCTCACGATTTTGGCTAACTTGAACCGCGTCCGTCCCACAGCTCTGCGATGTCTCCAAAGAAGCCGACGTCCAAGCCTCGGTCGAGCACCTCGATGGCTGGGGCGGGCTGGACGTCATCTTCAACAACGCGGGCATCATGCACTCGCGCGACGCCGACGCGCTCGACACGCCCGAGGCCATCTGGGACCTGACCCACAACATCAACGTCAAGGGCGTCTGGTACGGCTGCAAGCACGCGGTGCTGGCGCTGCGGCGGCACGGCAAGAAGCGCGGCAGCGTCGTCAACACGGCGTCGGTCGTCGCCCTCGTCGGCTCCGCCACCCCGCAGCTCGCCTACACGGCCAGCAAGGGCGCCGTGCTCGCCCTGACGCGCGAGCTGGCCATCGTCCACGCCCGCGAGGGCTTCCGCTTCAACAGCCTGTGCCCGGCGCCGCTCAACACGCCGCTGCTGCAGGACTGGCTGGGCGACGACGCCGCCAAGCGCCACCGCCGCGAGGTGCATTTCCCGACGGGCCGGTTTGGCGAGGCCATTGAGCAGGCCCAGGCCGTGCTGTTCCTGGCGAGCGACGAGAGCAGCTTTGTGAATGGGTCCGACTTTGTCGTGGACGGCGGCATGTCCAAGGCCTATGTCACCCCCGAGGGACCGGCTGCGGCGGCGCCGGCGAACAATGCACTCAAGAGTAGTTTGGAGGAGTGATGGGAGACGGGGAGATGGGGGTGTTGATCGCTTTGTTTAAAGGAGGGGTTTGGACCATTGCAAATACCTACTCTAAAGGGCGCGGGAGTAGACATAGACCGCGATATGGAACCTTTGACTCGCCATAATGGACCTCTATTCCCCAATGAAATAATTCCCAGATTTTAGTCACATGGTAACTGTCTACCTAGGTATATTCCCTTGGAGGCACATGCCAAAGGCCGGAGTTGAAGATACAGTGCTGCATGTGAGAACACACTGTACTGCCTCTGCCTCAATA
The DNA here is from genome assembly GCA_033296705.1 of Chaetomidium leptoderma. Lineage (NCBI taxonomy): Eukaryota > Fungi > Ascomycota > Sordariomycetes > Sordariales > Chaetomiaceae > Chaetomidium > Chaetomidium leptoderma. Next base: position 14,995 of record MU857120.1, on the reverse strand, counting down.
CCCCGCCAAACAGCTCAACTGGCCCGAGCCACCTGCATCAAGCCCCGCTGCTCTGTATGCACCTCCCTCCGACTCTTATATTAAGAGCACCGATGCTGCGTTTTTCGTGCAGTTAGCCATCCCCCAACATTTTTGATGAAAGCAACCCGCCATCTTCTCCCAAATTGACGGGCACATTTCTCACCCTTCGACGGCCCTTCCGGCCCACCCCGCGCCATCATGGCATCGGAACTCAGCAACGCCATGCAACGGCTGCATCTCGACGGCGACGATTCGTTCGAGACAATTGACGACATCTTTGACAAAACAATCAACCCCGAGCCACAACCGCACGACCCCGACCGGCTCCGCGCCGAACTCGAAGCAAAATACCTCTTCCCCTCCACCACCTTCTCCGACGAATGGCTCGACAAGCTCCAGCAGCGCTGGGACACCCCGACCGACTACTCGCTCCTCTTCGGCGTGGCCCCGACCCAGACGCGCACCGTCACGCGCTTTGTCCGCCACGGCCTCGAGGGCCGCGTCACGGGCTACCGCAACGTGACGGTCCCGGCGTCGTCGTACGCCACCGCCAAGTCGAGCACGTCGATGCTCCGGAAGCCCGCCGGCCGAGCCGACTTTGTGCGTGGTGCCGTCGGCTTCTTCCCCTTCGCGCCTGGTGGCCTCGAGGGCGTCGAGTCGGCTGTCGCGCTCGAGGATCAGCTTCGCGCGTCGACTGCGGCTGCGGCGGACGAGGGGGATAGTAGGAGGAAGTTGGAGAAGGTTATCAAATTGGGTGAGGGTGGGTTACTTGATGTGGCACCCGGGCTTGATAGGGGGATTGATTTTACCAAGAGGAGAAAGCTTGCCGATGCTGAGAGTGAGAGGCAGGCAAAGGAGGTGGAGGAGGTGTTGGATCAGGAGCCCGAGGCCGCTCCTGGTGCTGATGAGGAGGAGGAGGATGGGGAGAAACTGGCTGCTGTCAACGGCGATGGGGGAGAGGATGAGGACGATGATGAGGATGTGGAGGATATTGACTCGATTCTACCCGTCGAGTTCCCCGCGCTCGAGCCTCGCGGCACCCTTGCGGCGTCCAGCGCTAGGAAGGCTGGCCGTGAGTGGGCGCACATGGTCGACATCAGGGGGGAGATGCCCAACTTCCGGGAGCTCGTGCCGGATATGGCTAGGGAATGGCCTTTTGAGCTGGACACGTTCCAGAAGGAGGCTATATACCACCTCGAGAACGGCGATTCCGTCTTTGTTGCCGCCCACACCTCGGCAGGAAAGACGGTCGTTGCGGAATACGCCATCGCGCTCGCGGCGAGACACATGACAAAGGCCATCTACACCTCGCCGATCAAGGCGCTGAGCAACCAAAAGTTCCGCGACTTCAGGCAAACTTTCGACGAAGTCGGCATCTTGACGGGTGATGTCCAGATCAACCCCGAGGCTAGCTGCCTCATCATGACGACCGAGATTCTGCGGAGTATGCTCTACCGCGGCGCCGATCTCATCCGGGATGTCGAGTTTGTCATCTTCGACGAGGTGCATTACGTGAACGACTTCGAGCGCGGTGTGGTGTGGGAAGAGGTCATCATTATGCTACCGGAGCACGTCTCCCTCATCCTGCTTTCCGCCACCGTGCCGAATACCCACGAGTTTGCGTCTTGGGTTGGCAGGACGAAACAGAAGGACATCTACGTCATTTCGACACCAAAGCGGCCCGTTCCCCTGGAGCATTATCTCTGGGGCAACAAGAATATCCACAAGATCGTCGACGCGGATAAGACATTCCTCGAAAAGGGTTGGAAGGAGGCTAACTCGGCGATCCAGGGCAATGATAAGCAAAAGGCACTCCCCCCCGCAGCCGCACCACCATCCCGTGGCGGCGGCAACCAGAGAGGAGGGCGGGGCGGCGCGCAGAGGGGCGCCAACCAGCAACGTGGCGGCGGTAGAGGTGGTGGTGGCCAGCAACGAGGGAGAGGCGGCCCACCCAGGGCAAGCCATGCCCCTGGCCATATGGGCAGGGCCGGAAGACCTGGCGGATTTACGTCGGCCGCTCAGGACAAGAACCTTTGGGTTCATCTGGTGCAGTTCTTGAAGAAGCAGACCCTCCTCCCGGCCTGCATCTTCGTCTTCTCCAAGAAGCGGTGCGAGGAAAATGCCGACGCGCTGAGCAACCAGGACTTCTGCACCGCCAACGAGAAGAGCGCGATCCACATGATCATCGAGAAGTCGATTGCGCGGTTGAAGCCCGAGGACCGGGTTCTTCCTCAGATTATTAGGCTGAGGGAGCTGCTCTCGCGAGGCATTGCAGTCCACCACGGTGGATTGCTTCCCATCGTGAAAGAGCTTGTCGAAATCCTGTTCGCCCAGACACTGGTCAAGGTTCTGTTCGCTACCGAGACCTTTGCCATGGGGCTGAACCTTCCTACCAGGACTGTCGTCTTCTCCGGATACCGGAAGCACGATGGTCACTCGTTCCGCAACCTCCTGCCTGGAGAATACACTCAGATGGCCGGAAGAGCCGGGAGACGTGGTCTCGATGCGGTCGGATCCGTCATCATTGTTCCGCCAGGCGGCGGTGAGGCGCCTCCTGTTACCGATCTCCGGCAGATGATGCTCGGCGAGCCTAGCAAGCTCCGGTCACAATTCCGACTCACCTACAACATGATTCTCAACCTTCTCCGCGTCGAGGCACTCAAGATCGAGGAAATGATTAAGCGTAGTTTCTCCGAGCACGCCACCCAGCAGCTGTTGCCCGAGCATGAGAAGGCCGTCAAGGTGTCCGAGGCCGATTTGGCCAAGGTCAAGCGAGACGTGTGCCAGACCTGTGACGTCCATATGGACGAGTGCCACCAGGCTGGCGAGGACTTCAAGCGGCTGACAGAGGAACTGTACCGCCTACTGCTGGTCAACCCCATCGGCCGAAAGATGTTCGCGCCGGGGCGGCTGATTGTGTGGATGAAGGAAGGCGTGCGCACGCCTGGTATCCTCCTTGCCGAGGGCGCCAGTGTCAAGAGCAGCGCGACAAACCCTACACTGCATGTTCTTGAGATCAGGACTACCCGAGAGCTCCGCAACGATACCGACATTCTTCCATTTGTTCCTGCATTCCGGAAGCACCTCACGCCGTTGCCGCAGGCCAAGAAGCACATCTCGACCAAGACATTGCATGTCCCGATTACCGACCTCGTGTGCCTCACAAAGCACATGACCAAGGGCGTGTTGCCCGACATCTTTGGCGGCGAGGGCCACCCGAAGGCCAAGGAGAAGCTACACCTGATCTGCCGGTCCTGGACCTCGGACATCTGGGATGAGATGGACCTGACCCGGATCCGGAACCTGGCGGTTCACGACGTCGCGAGCAAGCGGCGCGAGGCCGAGGTCACGGTGACGAATTCGGCAGCAGCAAACTGCAAATCCTTCCTCAAGCACCTGGCCATGTGCCACGACCAGTGGCTCATCCAGACGCACATCCAACAACTCCGGCAAACCCTCTCGGAGCAGAACCTCCAGCTGCTCCCAGACTACGAACAGCGCATCCAGGTGCTCAAGGACCTCTCCTTTATCGACGACTCGAGCCGCATCCAGCTCAAGGGCAAGGTCGCGTGCGAGGTGCACTCGGGCGACGAGCTGGTGCTGACGGAGCTCATCCTGGAGAACGTGCTGGCCGACTACGAGCCCGCCGAGATCGCGGCGCTGCTGTCGGCCTTTGTGTTTCAGGAAAAGACGGACGCGGTCCCGCGCCTGACGGCCAACCTCGAGCGCGGCATGAAGACCATCGTCGCCCTGTCGGAAAAGGTCAATGCTGTCCAGACGCTGCACCAGGTCATCCAGACGAGCGAGGAGAGCAACGATTTCGTGTCCAAGCCCCGCTTTGGTCTGATGGAGGTTGTCTATGAGTGGGCGAGGGGCATGAGTTTTAAGAATATTACCGATCTGACCGATGTGTTGGAGGGGACTATCGTCAGGACGATTACGCGGCTGGATGAGACATGTCGCGAGGTCAAGAATGCGGCGCGGATTATTGGTGATCCGGACTTGTATCAGAAGATGGCGGCTGCGCAGGAGATGATTCGGAGGGATATTACCGCTGTGGCGAGCCTGTACATGTAGGCTGGAGTTTGGGGTGGTGTGGTGGTGGTGGTTCATGATACATGAGGGATAGATAGTTAGTCCTTTGCTTGGGTTTGTTCGGGTTATGTGTGGCGGAAAGACAAAAAATGGCTTTGAGCATGGCATGAGTGGGTGTTTTTAGCATGATTTAATCTAGTTGGTAGAATATCGTTATCGCTAGAGTTTTCCAAAGTCGATTTGGTCATGTAAAAAGCCGCCTTGACTGAGACATTGATGGACACCGACTTCATATTGATCCCGAGAAAGTCTATTCCAAAAAAAACCAAAACTAGCGTCGTGCCCTCAGTGTCGCTCCGTCATACATAGGAAACCGTCATGAAACCCAGGCGCCATGAACGCCATGTGAAAATACCACTCCCTGGTGCGGATGGGCAGGGTGGTTTTACCCCCAGTATCATTCCCATCCGTCCTTCATAATAATCATGCATGCCACGAACATCCCTCATTGCCCTTGATCAAACCGCGCTGCCCAAGCTCAGTGACCACAGCCATCTCTTCCCCGTGAACCCTGTTCGATTCCCAAAGCTGACCAACTCCCCCCACCAAGAAGAAAAAGGCAATATCAAGCCCTCAAAGCCCGCAACCGCTGCTGCAGCGCATCCTCAGCCTCCGCCGTCGGCTCAGCGGCGGACTCCTTGACGGGATCGACCTTGCTAGCCGACGCCTCGTTCAGCTCCTGACCGAGCTCAACCCCAGCATCGTCGGCCAGCTTGCCGAGCAGCTCGTGCACGGCGTCGTCGCTGACCTGGACCGACGTGTTTTGCGTCATGGCGTCCTGGTAGATGCCGTTGCTCATGGCGTACTCCTCGTTCTGGGCGCGGAACTGGTCCAGCGTCAGCAGCGTCTTCTCCGGGTTGGCGCTGCGCTGCGCCCGCTGCATCGTCTTGGACGACTGCGCCATCATGGTCGTCATGCGGTTCATGGCGTTGTTGGCTTGGATCTGCGCGAGCGAGAGCTCCGCCATGTCGGCCGCTTGGTCCATTTGTGCTGCGATGGCTTGCTTGGCGAGGAGCATGCGGGCTTTCTGGGCGGCTTGGGTGGTTTCGCCTTTTTTGAGGAGCTGTGGGGGGCTGAGGGTTAGAGCGGTGATTTTTGCTTGAGGGGGGAATAAAAGAACAGGGAGGCGGGAGAGAGGGCGGGAGAGGACGTACAGTCTGGATTTGCTTCTTGAGCTCATTGTCTTGCTTCGCGGCTTTTTGCGACTCGCGGCGGGCCTGCTTGGCGTTGAACTGCTCGAGTTGTCAGATTATATCCGTTTGGTTTCTGGTACCGGCTCATCTCTTCTGCCCTGGCTGCACAAAGACACCACTGCAGGTGGTCGCTATGCGCGCGCAGAGGAGCGCGGGGTGGAGGGAGGATGCGTACTCGCGCCTGGAACTCGGTTTGCATGTCTCGAGCAAGTTGTCGGTTCGCCATGGTGACTGTAGAGTGGCTGTAAATACGGGTGATGGACGATTCGACGGGGAGCGTTGTCGTTTTCGCTTCAAGGTGGTGGTTGACGGTGGCGGTTGAGTGCCCTGTGGTGTTTGAGGATGACGGTGGATGGTGGATGGATGCAGCGGCACAGGCCAGGGGCAAGGCTCGCTATTTCCAGGGGGCCAGGCTTTCGAGGCTGGATCCCGAGGTCTTGTTGGTCGGCTGAGGGCGGGGCGCAGAAAGCCGATACCTAATGGCGGGGCTCGGTGGCCCCATGACGCGCAGCTTGTGGCTGGTGAGCCGGGAACGCCGCGTGCCCCCAACCTGATCGCTTCCAGAGGTTCCGGGTTCCGCTGCAGAACGCCTCAACGCGCACATGTCTAGAGTGGATACAGGCGACTTATCAGTGGGTCTGCACGCAAGCCACAACACTGACCCGCAATCCAAACACATGGATGGGCCTAGTTGACTTTTCGAAGACTCGAAAGAGCTTTTTTTCAACCTCGCATCTTCGTCCACGGATTGACCGCAAGGTTATTCCTCCTCTACCGAGTACACGAGACCATCTCCCGTCTATAACGTTTGACGAGCTGCAGCACCATGTCGGCAATGCGGAAACACAACGTCACGACCTTCCCTCGTCCGCCGATTGTGGAGAGGACGAACCGTCACATCCAAATCAAGTGGCACGGCCAGCTATTAGCCGACTGCCCGCCTGGCGAGGCTTACTGGGTGCTCGAGGCCCATCACGCTCCGAGTCCGTCTTCCCCTTCTTCAACTGCTGCACACATCTCCATCCACCCACCGTCTGTCTGGTTGATCCCGGACGGCAACCCTGAACCAAAAAAAATCCCTCTCGTGTGCGCCGTCTTACTGACTCTCGCTCGCCCCCCCCACCGTGCAGTTTACTACATCCCTCCCAACAGAGTCCGGTTGCCTCTCTCGACCACCCCGCGGTCGACCTTCTCCGAGTTCCATGGCGCTGCCACATACTATGCCATGATGAGCCCCATCTCTGCCGCCGAGATCATCAGCAACCGCATCTGGTCGTACAACGAACCGCCCAAGGAGTACGATGCCATCAAGGGCTACCTCGCCTTCTATGTCGGGCCCTGGGAGTGCTATGTCGACAATGAGAGGGCCCATTCGCCGCCGGGGGACTACTACGGCGGCTGGGTCACGAGCGATATCGAGGGGCTGGTGAAGCCTCCTCACCAGTGGGGGACCGGTTGGGACGGCGTCTTCTGAAAAGGGGGAAAATAAACAAAAAGGAAAGCAGCAAATTTTCACAATCCGCCACCGCCATCTCCAAAAGGTGATGCAGGGGCGGTCAGCATGTTTGGTGTCTGAGGCGTTGGGGGAACGGTCCATAAACACATGGAGGGCATTGGGCTGGGGCGAGGGAAGGTGATAGACGGCATCGGAGTAGAAAAAGTGATTTCTCGTCCTGGCTTTGAAAATGTCGCTTGAGAGACGTGATGACCTGATGTCGGCCGGGCGGATTGGCGGCAAGGTTCCAGACCGCCACTCGGATTTGCCGCCCCTCCAGAAAGGAAAAAAAGTGCGCTCCAGAGAGCATTGCGACTGCATGGCAGCACAGCGGCAGCACAGAGTAATATAGTATATCTCTGGTGCCGGATGGAGCCGCCTCGTGGTAGTCAAGCCGCTCCGCCCAAACGTGGATTCCGTGCCGCTTGACACTACCCCAGACTTCTGGCATCCACATCGCCAACGACAGAGTGCGGACGACCTGCGACCGTCCACCCAGAGCGTCTTTTCCCCAGATTCCATCATCCCGTTCTGCACTAGACCACTACCTAGGTATGCACAGCACATTCGATCCGTACACTCAACAAGGATGGACAGATGGATGTGGAAGCGTGTGGGGAGTGATTGTCCGTCCACTCGTCAGAGAAGGAAAGGGGGTCAGGGATGGCGGGCCGGCTGTTGGAGGCGATTTGGGATGCATCGCGCTTGTGCAGACTGTTGTGGGGAGGCGGTCGGAGAAAGCGACCGGCTGGGCTCTGCTTGGCCCACGGAACCTCCTGGAAGCCCCACACAGACCGCCCGGGTTGCATCTGGGAGTCGTTGTCGTCGTCGTCGGTCGGTTTTGTTCTGTTGCGATGAGTCGAAATCGTGGTGGACATGTGTGGGAGGAAAGGGGTTCTCTCCCCGCCACAAGAGACAGGAAAGGAGAGCCTTTGCTTTTGGGGAAAAGTCGAATCAGAGACGGCGGTTGGTCGACAACTCCGGACCGCAAACTGTGCCTCTCCGCGCACGGGCCGCCAAGGTGCGACCGCCCGCGCGACCCTGGCATGGAAGGTTTCGGAACACTCACCGATCGCCCGGCGGATGAACCCCCTGAGATGGCTGGGATGGAGACAACGCGCGCTTGGCATCCCTCTCACTTCCCCAGATTCGGGAGTTGGAACGGGGTTGCATCGCTAGAATCTGGGGAGAACCGCCGCGATTCCTCGTCGACGGAACCAAGCAAAGTGGTGTTGTGATGCGTGTGTTGCTGTTTTTGGTGTTCAGCTTTCCAAACAAGAAACTCTGTCGGGACAAGCTGACGGCTCGAGGCTGACCGCTTCTGTCAGCCAGGATTTCAATAAACCCCGAATGCACGGTAATAATAAGCCACCGTATTCTGGTGCCCGTACTCTGGTGCGTATTCGTGGTGCGACTTCGTAATTCCCTTGGTACTGAACAGACGGCAAGACGCGGACCCTCCCCCGCCTTCAGGCTCCGTCTTGTCCGGGCGGGCCGCCGCAATGCCGGTTCGCAGAGTGGTTTGGATTGATTAAAATCTGGGGTTTCTAGAAGCATCACGCCCGGTCAAGCGAGCACCGGTTAAGCGCTAACGTTAGTTCAAACGTCGGGTACATGCTACGCCAATCTGAGAAGTTTTGGGTCCGGGATATTCAGCCTGAGTGCCGCAACTCAGGGTTTCGCCCAGCCTTCCACGGGCTTCCGCTCTATATTGCGGCTTTCCAAACAGGGCGGTTTGCCTCTGGCACGAACCAAAAGAATTGCCCCATCAAACATCGAGCGTCACATACTCGATGCTAATTGAGTCGAGTCAATAGCCTCTAGAATGGCAAATGGCGGCGGATAATGGAATGGATTTGGACGGCCCATCTCCGTCGTAAATTACCGCGACTCGGAGCACACACATTCCTGTCTCAGCCGGGGTGTCACCACCGCACATTGCATTGCAGTGATTGCACCCGCTGCTGTTCCAGCCCCGGCTCCTCTCCGAAATCAATGGACGCGCCATCACGACATCAAGGTTACCTGAAGCGGAGCGCGGTGGAGCGTATTGCTAAGCGTAATGGCTTCGCTGGTGGAGGTGGCCCGAGTAACCACTGATGAACCAGTATGAAGGAACGAGAGGGAGGCGTGGTCGTGGTGGGCGCAGTCAGCAACACCGTGTTGGGTGATCTGGGGGCAGAAATGTTGGCCCTTCCTTCGGACAGGGCGGCATGCTGCGTCAGCCGCCGCCCCTTGCATTGCAGTCCGACAATCCGCTCGAATTCTCCCTCGAGAAAAAGGGACGGCTGAGCGGCGCTGGACGAGCTCGACCGTCGACGAGCGAGTGCACCACCCATCCCAGCCATCTCAGACGTTTTACGGCTCGGCGGGATGGCATGTTGTTTGGCTTTGTCTCCGCCCTCCGCCTCCTTGCATTGGTGCATTCATTTGATTCATTGGCCTCCCCCTGACTTCGGCGCTGAATGGAGATTGCGGGTCCGTGGAACGGTTCCCGTCCGATCTTTGGTGCTTTCCTTGTTTGGACTCGGATGTCGCAGCCTTCGTGTGACGGTTTGGGCCAATCAGCGCCGCGTGGGTCCCTGCGTGCTTATTGTGCTGCCTCAGGCAGCGTCCCCCTATTGCAAACGTGTCCAGAACATAAAAGAAGCCTGGAGCCCCGTTCGTCAGCTCGCCCCTTCCCAGCTGCCGTGCAAGAAGACAGTCTGTCCTTTTCGCCAACACAGCCAACCAGTGGCGCTCTCGTCTCAACAAGGCAGGCCTGAGTCACTTGAGTCACGCATGGATTCGTCATGCGCTATGCCACTGCCTTAATATTATCTTCCCTGACATATTTGTATTGAGGAACTGGGAAGGCGCCTCGATACAGTCAAACCAACCCCGATCTGCAACTTTCTCGCACACACTTGTTTTGTCAACCGACACAACGCTTGACAACAACCGTGCCCGAAACAGACAGTTTGCTCAAATCACACAACAAGTCCTCCTACGTGGTGCGAGGTTCACCATGGCCGAAATGCATTCCTGGACTCGCGCAGCGTCGCCGAGCATCAAGTTCGAGGGCTCGCCCACCGAATCGCTCCTCTCAACACCCGATGAGATGTATCCCTCGCTCTTCGGCACCAGGCCCGCGTCGACAGCCACGGTCAACCCCCTCGACATGATGTCCCCCAAGTCCGACCCGGAGGATGATAAACACGACCTGACCATGCTCGCTGGCCTGACGACCCTCACACAAAGCACCCTGTCTCAGGGCCTGGACTCGGCCGCGAGCACTCCCGAACCTGAGAGGAAGACTTCCAAAAAGAGGAAATCGTGGGGTCAGGTGCTTCCAGAGCCAAAGACCAACCTCCCTCCTCGGTATGTGACACCCATTCAAGATGCCCCCCACATCGCCACCGCCTGCTAACCCCGAAATAGGAAACGTGCCAAGACTGAAGACGAGAAGGAGCAACGCCGAGTCGAGCGCGTCCTCCGCAACCGCCGCGCCGCCCAGTCGTCGCGCGAGCGGAAGCGTCTTGAGGTGGAGGGTCTTGAACAGAGGAATAAGGAGCTCGAGACGGCGCTCCTTCAGCAACAACAAATCAACCTCACGCTCATCGAGGAGATCCAAAAGTTTCGGCAGGGCACAGGCGTCGGGGCCAGGACCTCGCCGTCCTTTGAGGCTCTTCGTCAACCCCCCGTCACATTCTCCCAGCAACTCTTCAGCTCCCAAGATGGGCATGGCTCCTCGTTGGAGGAGCTCTTCCAGTCCATCCCGTCTGCCACCAACAAGACGGTTAACCCCGCATCCCTGTCTCCCGCCCTCAGCCCTATTTCTGAGGCGGAAGACGAGCTAGACCAGCCCACAACCGCGGCAACTCTTGTTGCGGATGGCCCCTCCACGGCCAAGGCCGGTGTTTCCCCCGACGCGACACAACATCCTGCAGAGGTGTTGTGCCAAGACCTGCAGTGTCGGTCGGCGGAAGCACCCCCCTCGGCGTGGCAGACGGCATCCCAGCAACCGCTGCACCCAGCGCTGGCTCTGCTCCTCCCGCTCCAGTTCCTTCTGGCTTCGACCTCGGCGATGATTTCTGTATGCCAGAGGCCCTTGACGCAGATCGCTATCTCCTTGAAAGCGGGCTTCTCTCTTCCCCCAACTCAACCGATTATGAATACGATCATCTGGCTGGTGACGACACCACACCGTTCCCATTCACAAACGACTTCGACATCAACGACTTCATCACCGACGCCGAGCTCAACGTCGCGCCCAGCAACGAGCAGCAGCCGCAGCACCTCTACAGCCGCGCCGTCGCAGACTCGTCGCTCCTCCACCCTGAGACTCCGTACCCTTCGGAAGATCCTTACCTGCAGCCCCACTCTGGCGCGTCCCTTGATGGATGCGACGATGGCGGTATTGCGGTTGGTGTCAACTGAGGGATGCACGGTCGACCGGGTTTCTGGAGCTGACAACTCTGTTATGGTAGCAGCTAACGGAGAGTCGCAGCGGCAGTTGCCCCGTCGCGAGCCGACTGGTTGGCTGAACGGAGCCAAGCTCCCGTCGAAGGAGGTCCTACTCTCACTCCTGTGGGTCCTCCGAGTCGAACAGCGGAGGCTCCAGATCCGCGAACAGGTCAAGGCTTTGTCGAAGCCCGGAACGTCCAGTGTCCCCCAGACATCGGCACCAGCCATGAACAAGACGACAACCTACGTCTTGAAAGTATCAACACATAAGCGCAAGCGCGAGGAAGAAGAAGGCCGTGTCGCTACCCCCGGGAAGCGGCGCTTGCATTAAACGATCTGTATATGAATCAATTTGGGCTGGCATAGCATGGCGAACAGGAACAACCAGGGTTGGTTGGTTTAGCGTTGATTTCCGAGCTGCGTTATATAGCTCCTGGAGCTCTTGTATTGTGTATATCACAACGGACAATTGAGTTCGCCTTATTTCCTGACTTTCTCTGTTTGCCTTGTGTGTCCCCGGCCGTGAACGCATGCTTGATTGCGAGTGACACTGTCCATGATTGTTGTCTCCAGTCCGAATTCCGCTCTTGTTCGGCCACATGGTAACAGGATGGCTTGCCGAGTTTGTTGTTGACCATCTCTGGGAGGAAAGACAAGCGCTGAACACGCCTCACACATCATTGTCCATCCCTCTCGTTGAGACTTGGTCAGAGAACCCAAGGGTTGTTAACTTGATGCTCATGATCCTAACATGGATACATACCAGTCAGTCAGTGTTTATCCAGAAAAGCTAAGGCTTGTTTTGTTGCACAGGGTGTTGGGAACGAGACGCCAAAACTGAATACTGTGTAATATCCAGCCAGGAGCTACGGCTGCCCGGGTAGTCCTGGTGGCGGAGACTAACTCCAAATCAAACACCTCTGGTGACTCCCAGCGTTGCAAGCTTGGTTCCAACAAATTTCCGCCCGAGTCTACGAGTCTTTGGCCCTCTCGCCCTATTGCCCTGATGATACTCAACGAGTGGATTTTGGGGACGACTTAGCCCGGTGACGAAGTTCGACTCCATGGAAGTTTATTACATGAGCCCTGAAATGATCCAAGTTCATCAGTTTCACACCTTCCTCTCTGCATCTGGGATGGTCGCAGAATATAAGCATCTTTATAGAACTTGTCGGTCCTGATACGCGCGCGCTACAGCAACAGCTTGGGGTGGCGTCCTTGGCACCACTCCCCAAGTTGACAAACTTACGCGGGACGTACTTCGTACTCACTCAGCAGACACTGGGACCGTAGGCCAGCATCAGGGGGGGTTCTCAGGTAAAGGACGATGTTGGGGCACAGATTAGGCCGGCTGCATATTGGCCTTGGAGGTGGTCCAATGCTTCCACATGTTTCAAGGTTCTGAATGATCGACATAACGGAGTGCGCTTTTCGGTCGCCAGGTGTGCCGCCTTGTGTCATGGCACAAGTGCCTTGCCACTCTCACACAACTCGGGTCGAGTACAAGCCCGGCCTTTTTACACACACACCAAACTTGAGCATCTTTGCGGGCGGAGCTTCTAAGCTTCCTGATGAACTTGATGTCGGCGTGCGCGGTAGGCGGGTGTATGGGACTAGTTTGAACCCGGGTACTTAGGGAAGAGGGAGGCGGCGAACCGGACCTAGTGAGTGAGGGCATACTTACCACGTAGGGGGGGGCTTGCCAAGGAAAGAAAGGGTCCAGCGGGCTTGGTAGAACAACGGTGAAGAGTTGCTGGTTTAACAAGTAACGGACCAAGTGTTGAGCGCAGATGCCGAAAGTCTTGTTGCTTAGGAAGATAGAGAATTCAAACGAGCAGTGTAAGCTGCGCGGGAATGGTCTGAGCGGTCTGACACAAAGGGCTTTCGGGTTAGGCCGATGGCGGCTGCCCCCTGGGAGCGGGATTAAGGCCCTAACACCAGTAATAACATTCATACTAAACTAGCTCTAACCCCTGAAGAGAAACAACTCCGTATGTACAACCTAATCAACCTCCCCCCCCCACCCCGGCAAACCGGTCCCGAGAGAAGCCCGCCGTAGCCACTAGTAGCATGGTCTAGTTGCAGAAGGTCTTGATGCTATAAAACGCATGAACGTCATAGCAGTTTCCGGGGTAGGCCTGAAACTCGGCTCCATTGCAGCTCTTGGATTCGTAGATGAAAACTGCGAAGAGTATTAGACCTTGTCCAGATTGCCCGCCTCCAGCGAGGTAACGATATCAACGGAGAGAGAGAATGAAAAGGGGAGGGAAGCAAGGCGGAACAAGGGCAAGGGATTATTTTGGGGATTCAAGCGGAAAAAACACGAACCTCGGCAGGTGTTAGCAATGTGGTCAATGTCGAACCCGTCGCCGGTAGGGAGCAGGTAACAACCGTCGTCCCCAGCTTCGTAATACTTTTTCCAGCCACCGCAGTCGCGATTTTCGTGCTCCGTCCACTGGACGGCGGGGTTGATAACCGCCCTGGCCGAGACGTTTGGGGTCGCGGCCGCGTCAGCCAGGATAGGGCGCAGGGCCGTGATGGCATTGCCAGTCTTGGTACCGGGCAAAACCGCGCTGTGGGCAATGGTGGCCAGGCTGGTTGCCGCGAGGATAAGAATGTTGGCGAGCATTTTGAAGTTTGGTGGCGAGTAGTACTCGAGGACGAGCTCAATGATGAAGATGCAGATGGAGATGAGAATGATTTTTAGAGTTGACGGGCTATCACTGCTGGTTAATAACCATCGGACGAGTTTGGCCCGAGGTTGTTTTGGACTGTTTAGTTTTCCAACTCCCGGCGTTCGGAGACCCGAGTAACTTACTCGGCGCTCTACTGTGCCAAGGGCTCACCCCGTACTCAGACCCATCAGATCTCGGTACCTAGTTTAATATGCAGGGTGAGATGTTTTGAAAGTCAGTTAAACTGTACTGGTGGCCTACATGTACCCGCCTTTGGTGAGATCTGAGTACGTCATGTGGGTCAGATCGGAGTATGAAGAAAGCACGAATTCGTGTTATTTTGAGGTACTTGTGCGCAGAAGCCAACCAACAGGATTTCCCCGGAGAGCGCCCCAGGTGCCAGTCATCGAGGCCCTTGCTCAACGCGTACTTCTCCTCTCGGTCCAGGTTTGCGTTTCCGCTATTATCAAGCCACTCTCTAATATCAGACGCCTATTGAGCATCAGTCTCCTCTTTAGTATCAGACTTCTTGAAGTCGGGGTGATGAGACCATGTGTCGAGGCCGTTTTCATGTCACTGGCTCCTCCCAGTGCCCGAGACTGTTCCAAAACGACACATTAATAGTGGCTTGTCTCGACTCTCCACTCCGATGGTTTGCAGAGTGCAGACTGTGGGCGGTTGCAACATCAGAAGTCAGAAAGTTGTCATCCTAACTTGATCAGTCTGCAACCCGACTTTCCCAGGCCCAATAACAGCCTGCACCCCACCTTGACAGCAAACATTCCTCCCTCACCGCCGCCCTGCTTTGGCCTTTAAGTTCGGCCCGTTGCAGATCTTTTCCGATTGAAGTGCACGACCGACATCATCGCATCTTCCGGTCGATTCAAGTTCAACACGCAGCCGAAGTTCCAATATTGTCGACCGCGGCTCAGGAATTCACTTGCAACGACAACTTCTTCCTCCGCACGGCTTCCTCCGCACGGCGCCCTTCTCAACCCCCATTCACACATTACACTAACGTGGTCCACCATCGAGTGGCGCACCCCATCGAGTGGCGCGCTTTTCCAAGT
>MU857119.1:0-31688 GCA_033296705.1 Chaetomidium leptoderma | reverse complement strand
CCCCCCCCGCTTCTTCTTCCTACCCAACCACTAACCCCCCCTGTCAACAGAGCAACAAAGCCTTCCGCCAACTAGCCTACACCGGCAAGAAACTCATCCCCGCCAAACTGCGCAAAGACTACTGGCGACCCATGGCCGTGCTCGAGTTCGCGCCGGGGCAGGGCGCCGTGGGCCGCAGCGTGTTCCACAAGCTGCGCGAGCTCAAGCAGCGGCACCAGCTCGAGTGGGACGACCCGGCGCTGCTGGCCATGACGCGGCGCGCGCGCGGCGAGGCGCTCAACGACCAGCGCGGCAACTCGGTCGCCGACATGGCCGCCGTCTTGGCCGGCATCGGCAAGGGGAATCGGGTGCGGTATGATGGCGACCAAGAGGACAAGGTGCAGCCGGAATACTTTTATCGTCGCGGGCGTCGGTTTTTGGTGAATAAGAAGGGGGGGCAGCAGCAGGAGGAGACAACGGCGGCAGTGGCTGTTAATAAGGAGAAAGGGGTTGTTAAGGAGGGCGTGGTGGAGGTGGTGGTGAAAAAGGATGGGGACGCGGCGGAAGGGGAAGGGGAGAAGATCTGGCTGCATCAGGCGACTGTGTACTGGGCCAACGAGCAGGACAAGTTCTATGCCGAGCAGTGGACCGAGAATGTGACGCACGTCATTGGTCTGCCGGAGAAGGTGAAGAAGGGGAAGAAGGCAGCGGTAGAGGAGGAGGCTGAGGCCGCGGCGGAGGCTCCTGAGGCGGCCAAGGCGGAGTGATGTGGCCCTATCGATAGCTGCCAAAAATGGGGAGAATGATGGATGGTAGGCGGTGACGACTTGTACAAATGGCGTCCTACCTACTAGACGGGTGGATGAGCGAGGGGGGAGTAGTGTATTTGTATTGTACACTGTATATCACGCAAATAGAACGGGCATTTACAGCAAGCAGCATAACCATTACCGCTAAGGTATATCTGTCTATCTATCCCGAACACTATCAAACTACACCTTGATAGCAAAAGACTTGAGGTACTCGTAGTCAGCCACGTTGGCATCCACACACGCACGAATCACACGCTGTCCCTCCTCGCCATATTTCGTCAGCCACTCCTCGTTCTCTTCGGCTTCGGTCGGTGTTTTCTACTCCAGTCAGCATCAAGCCCTTTGCAAAGTAAAAAGTAAAACTCACCTTGGGGTGAACCCTCGCCCTCAGCTCGGTACTCCCAATCGCGTCGTCGTGAAAACCATTCCACTTCTCAAACGCCTCCACGGCCAACCTCTGCCCCTCCTCGTCCCCCCACTTGAGCATGTCCGGATGATAGTCAATGCCCACGTCCTCACAGTACGCGCGGACCACCTCGTCGGGCTTGTCCAGCAGGTCGTCGGCGTCGACGACTGTGATTTTGACGCCCCCTCCTCGGCCACCGTTGTTGTTGCTGTTGCTGGATGTGGCGGTACCGTTCTGCTGTTCCTTGGTGATGACGCCCTCTTGTAGTAGGTAGTCAAACAGCCTGCGCAGCTCTTCGTAGCCGGCCTCGCTGGGCATGAAGTGGTGGAAGCCCGTCTTGGCGGACAAGGGGGGGATCGTGCAGCGGTAGTAAGAGGGGATGGCGCGGCGGGGGTGGCGGATCAGGAAGGTGACATGAAAATCGCGGAGGAGAGATAATGGGACGACGGTTGGGTTGGCGTGCGGGGAGGCGCTATTGGTGGTCGTGCCGTTTGTGTGGGCGGTCCCGTTGGCCGTCTTGTTGATGCTGGCGTCGATGAGGGACGGGGCGAGGCTCGCGGCTTCTTGGTTTGGCGGGAAGAGGTAGTGGGCGATGTCCTTGATGAAGAGGCGCTTGCCCTGTGAAAGGGTTAGTATACTGTGCGGTTTGGGAGCTCTTTGTGTTGCTGCCGTTCAGAGTTGGGAATAGACAGCATAGGGGTCATCAAGAAGTAACCCCCAACACCCCCTGGCCCATGGCTCTTTTGCACGTAACAAGGACGGGGTGAGAGCTGACCTCGCTACCGGCCGGATGTACCAAGGTCTCCATCACATCTTTATACGTGGTATTGGCATAGCCACTGCTCTTCCTGGCCTCCTCATCCTTCGCGTATCGATCGCTCAGCCGCTCAGGGCCAAAGTAGAAGGGATCCCCGAATGGCTCGTGGACGCAGTGGAGGATGTCACGACGGGTCATAAAGACCCGCTCAAAGGCCGTCGAGCAGGCTCTCGGGTGGGTGGCCAAGAAGATGGGTTTGGTCGACATGATGGAAGTGTGTTTGGGGAGAAGATCTCGGAGATCGGCAGCCTCAATTGGAAAACGGAAGAGTGAGATGGAAAGATGGAAAGAAAACAAGGTGGGGGTTGGTCAGGAACGAAAGAGAAAAGACGCAAAGCGTAGTCCTACTTCCTACCTACCTTTTAAACACACCTTTATCAGTTTATCTCTGCCTCCAAGAAGCAAGCTCGGCTCCGTTTCAACATGAGGTCGACCCTTGGGGCCTTCACGCGGCAAGTACGTAGCTCCGCAGCCAGCCCCACGTCCCTTATTACGCAGGAACCAGGCTCAACCAAGGCAGGGCCGCAAACGGATAGACAGTCCCCAAGAATAGCCCCGACGGCGATTCACCGATCAAAGGAGATCCCTGACTGGAACCCGCCCTGGGCCCCCGAAACCACCGGCAGCGCACGTACCGGGAATCGGCTGATCGGGCGACGAATAGCATGACCTCGCCTGGCAAAGCGGCACCGCCGTGATGGGGTTCGCGGAGGAGGAGGCCGTCAGGAAAACTGTCAGGTAGACCGTAGCTGTCATAATCCCTGCTCTTCAGTGCGGGCTGGAGGTGGGGGTGGCTGCAAGATTCGGAGACGTTGGAGGGTCCCATTGGTGAGGGGTGCGCACGTTGACGGGGGAGGAGATGCCGGTCATCACACGTGCTGCGCGGGCCGGTATTCAAGATCAAAGGTGTGGGTGCGGTTTTGGCAATTGGTGAGGGGGAAGAGTTACATTTGGGTGTGAAAGGAGGATCTAACTCGTGAGGGACGAATTGCAGTTGCGGGAAGGAGGAGGGAGCAAGTTTGAATGTGCGGTGACGTCAGTCTGCTAGTGATTCCCCACCAAGGTGAGCTCCGCTCTTGGCGACACTTCGAGTCGAGATTCGAGAATACCCTTATGGCAGACTAGTCTTGAGGTTGAATCACGAGCAAATACTTCAGTATTGGTGTTAAAACATATTGCTTATAGAACAAGGTAGCTTTACATCGTATGGTTGCTAGAAAACGAGTGATAACAAACCAGTATAAAAGGATAGAATCTTAAACCAGAAAGATGGGAACGGTCCTTCCTGAGAGGGAAGAGGAGAATATCCACGAAACGGTAAACCCTTGATTGCCATAGTTACCTCGCATGGGCACCCGGCAGATCTGAGCGAGCAAATCTTGGTCGAGCAGTCACGCACCTCACGTAGCATCACGCGACACAGCTCCTAATTGGGGTACTAACATGACCCGAGCATGAGCTCTTCGGAAGTGCGGCATGGGTGACACGCATACAATCTGCACGGTGAAGGGTGTGTGTGTGTGCCATGCCATTATCGTGGAGCTCACTATCGTCCCACATACTCCATTACCCAACCACCACATTCGTACAGTTACACTCAACCCAAAATTCA
The DNA here is from genome assembly GCA_033296705.1 of Chaetomidium leptoderma. Classification (NCBI taxonomy): domain Eukaryota; kingdom Fungi; phylum Ascomycota; class Sordariomycetes; order Sordariales; family Chaetomiaceae; genus Chaetomidium; species Chaetomidium leptoderma. Next base: position 28,062 of record MU857119.1, on the reverse strand, counting down.
CTGCGTCTTCTTCTCCCCTTCCTCCCTCCCCACTCCCTTCCCACCACCACCATACCCCTCCCTCCCATAAACCCCAACCAACTTCCACACCACCCAGGCAAAGCCAACCAACACGGCCGCCGCCGTCCCCGCATTAACCCAGCCAGCCCTATCCAAATCCAGCACCGGCACCCGGACCTCACTCACTAGCACCGCCCGCCCCGGATCCACGGCGCGCGGCTCGACGTGCCAAAACACAGTCCCCTCCTCAAACAGCCCGTCATAGCCCAGCTTCCCCTTCTCAAACGGATTCCGCGAGAGATCCACCCCCGGCTCGGGGTCACACGCCCAAAACACGGCCGGGTACGGCACCGACACGGCCGCGTAGCCGCCCTTTGCGGGGGCGAGGTAGCGCATGTGGAGGGGGATTTCGGCTGTCCATTCTTTCCTAGAAGAAGAAGAAGAAGGGGAGGGGAGTGGTGGTGGTGATAGCTGCAGCAGGACCGAGGACCCCCATTGGGTCATGACATACTCGGGGGCTTCGAGGTCGACGGGCTCGGTCGTGTATCGCAGGTTGGTGAGGTTCTTGGAGGCGAGGAAGAGCGGGTCCGAGAGCTGGTATTTGTCGGCGAAGATGGTGCGCGGGAGGGTGAGGTATACGTAGGGGGTGCAGGTGGTTTCGTCCTCGTCGGCGGCGTCACCCGGGGATGAAGACGACGGAGAGGGGCTGTTGGAGGTGAGACGGAGTTGGAGCGTCGGGTGGAGTCCTGTTGGAGTGAGGAATTGGGCCGAGAAGCTCGACTCGGCGTCGCGGTGGCGCGAGCCAAAGGTGAACATGGTTGGCGAGGGCGCCGAGTCTTGGCCGAGGACGGTGAGCAGCCCTGAGATGCCGATCTCGTGCCGCTCGAGCGTCTTGGGCTTGTCAGCGGAGAGGATGCCGACTTCGGTTCGAAGCTGCGGGTGAGCCGTGGCCTGCACCCGTTGGCGTTGGTAGGGCCAGAGGGCCGTGACACGGAGGACGCGCTCGGTGGTGTCGTATGAGATATCGAGTGAGCTGGCCTTGGACAAACTGTCTAGCCTGGCCGAGCAGGCGGTGTCGGTTGGGAGACATAGCTGGATTTTGGCATAGCGTATGAAGCGTGACAGGCTGTCTAGTTGCTGGAAGTATTGGAAGGCGGTCGAGTGAGAAAAGCGATCCTGGAGCAGCGATGTGAATGATTCCTAGTCGTCCTTGTAAGCTTGATATACTGCCTACGTAGTTTTCTTGCTCCTTAGTTAACCTACAGCAGGAGTAGAGCAGGAGATATCTCCAAAAATGTTGCCCAGTGTGGAGCATAGCTTGTTTCTGAACCTCGATACAGGTAAGTGATTGAGATAGAGGGATAGATTGCCCGTGGGGGGTTGGGGGCGGTCATCACGTACGTCACGGCATCATCTCGACCAGGCGTGAAAAACAGATGGAAGCCAGGAGGTAGTCGCGCAAGCAACGGGCTGACAGCCTCATAGGCGGCGGTGCTAATCCATTGGACATGGAGGTCTTTCACACCCCGAAGCAGCGTCTGCAGCTCCGAGGGCAGCTCACGGAGGGTGATGGTCAGCCTGTGCTCGAGGGCCGCGCGCAGCTCTGGGCCGCTGATGGCGTCGCCTGTGACTGTGACTGCCGCGGGCTCCAGCGAGTCGCCCAGCTTCTGGACATATGTAATTCGTTCACGCATGGCTCCGAGTTTGGGCCGAGATGAAACTCAGCTGGGCTCGGATCGGAAGGGCGGATGGCAACCTTCAAGGGCAAGCAAGGCAAGGCAAGGCGAGCGAGAGAGAGCTGACACTCGGGACTCGGGAGCTGCCGTCTGTCAGGGCCCTGCCAAGCAAACCCAGCCAGCTGTCCTCGACTCCGCGCGCTGTCAAACGTAAACGATGCAGCAATGCGGCCAATGCCAGGGCTGGGCTGTGCCCGGTGCTAACGTTACACCCAAATGCTTGGGTGATGCCCTCTGATTGGACACCCTATACGCCCATCGCAATCCACCCCACCCTGAGATCTCCTGCCGCCTTCCCAAAGCAACACCGGGCTGAGTGAGGGGCTAAACCCAAATCGGTGACCGACCAGGAGGCCGCAGCCCTCCTCGGGAGGTGCCACCACGGACACGGAAACCACTCCTCAACACGGAACCGACGGCGGAACGCCATGGGCTTTGAAGTGGAATTTCTACTGATGTGGCGACAATTGTCTGGCAATACTTTCTCTTTCGTTCTCAGCCCGTGAGCATCGCACCGAAGAGAAAGCGGAAGGCGAGCAATGAAGCGACCAATGCAACACCGATAGCAACTGGGAAACCCGGCACTCGCTCTTCTGCCAATCGCGGCAACCGGAGAGGCCATCGTGTGTCCGACGCCGGACCGAGGGCCCTTGTACGGCCGACAACGCCGCCGCGGCTCCGGGACCGACTCTTTCTTTAACTAACACGGACCTGTGGTCCATCCCATTTCGCCATGGACGGCGGCCCATTGCCCTTCATGACGCTCCGCACGCGGAGGCCCGCGAACGACGAGCGCAGCATGAGCAGTGCCGACTCTGCTGTATGTGACAGCATCCGCCGCAGTCTTGGGAGCGCTGGCTGACCTCGGCCATCTAGTACGGCTCGGCCACCGAATGCACGCCACCAGCGACCCACGACATCAGCCGTGTGAGCTACCATGTCAAACACATCGAGAGCTTTGCCCAGGCTCTCCAGGACGTGAGTCACGTTTCGTTGCATGGCGTCGAGAACTTCGCTTCTAACTTGATGGTGCTTCAAAGTCGGCCAGCAGGGCGTTCCCCAACCGCGGCCGCGCAGCACAGAGGTACACCAAGGTGCAGGCCCTCCTGCTTCACTGGAAATCCGATGACTTGTTTGTCCTGCCCGAGCTCGAGGATCTGGAGAAGTGCCTGCGCGATCACTACAACTTTGAGACCGACATCTTCTCCATCCCCTCCGAGAACTCTCATCTGGAGTTGATGCTTAAGATCGGCGACATGGTCAAGCAGCACGAGTCGGAGGACACTCTTTTTGTCGTCTACTACGGCGGCCATGCCCGGATCGACGAGTCAAGGCAGAGTACCTGGTGCGCGTAAGTGTTGTTGTACCGACGGCCTTCTTGTAACTTTCTCATCCAACTAACCCACGTTAGAAATCGCCGGCCTGGGTCCCCTTGGCTTCAGTAGGTTTCCCCCATGTCCCTATATGTGTCCCCAAACGCCAGTGACTTACGAAGCCTCACAGATGGTCAGCTATCCAGACACTCGTTGAAAGATCCATCTCAGACGTCTTGATCCTCCTCGACTGCTGCGCCGGGGCCGCGAGCGCCACCTTCCCCACCGGCAAAAGCATCACTGAAACCATCTCGGCGTCCAGTTGGGATGCCATTGCCCCCGACCCGGGAAGATATTCCTTCACAAACGCCCTGATCGAGGTTTTGGAGGAGTGGCGCCAACGGACATTCTCCGCCGCCATGCTCCACGCCGAAATTCTCGCCCGTCTCAAGCATCCGCGTCCCATCTTGATCAACGGGAAGCACTTCGAAGCGCGGTCAACACCAGTGCACTTCATGATGACATCCAATCACAAGGCGCCCAGTATCGAATTTTGCCGTCTGGTCCCCCAAGAGCGCCGCCCGCCTTCGCCCCCGAACGAGCTATCCTACTGGGACCACCCGTCCCATCATCATCCGTCCCCCCATCCGAGAATGATCGAAGGGAGAAACCCGGCCGAGGATTATTCTCTCACCCCTACCTTCCGGATCCCTTCCACCTCGGAACCCAATGAGGACCAGCCACATGTTTTGATCTCGTTGGCCCTTGAGGATGACCAACGATTAGATTTGAATGACTGGGAGACGTGGCTGGGCGCGTTTCCCGCCATAGCAAAATACGTCAAGGTCCAAGGTGTTTTCAAGAGTCACTCAACCATGCTCTTGCTCTCACTCCCCGTCATGGTTTGGGATTTCCTCCCCGACGATCCCGCCTGCTCGTTTGTGGCTTTTATTCGGTCAAACAACCTCCTTGGAACTCAGCAACCACGCCAGGAACCAGAGGCCTCGCGTGCCCCCGTTGCGAGCGAAGCCCCCGTGTCAAATATGGCCGGCGATGACACTGAGTCCTGTCTGTCTGGAACAACATATGGGCCAACCGAAAGCCTAAATACTATTGCGAGACACCAAGCTGCTGCTCGCCCCAACATTCATCGAAACCAGTCTGCTGTTTCCGCCCCGTATCGAGAACCGATGGCAGACGCGAGACTGCCTCCACGCATTGGAAATTCAGTGGGCAGTCGGATGGAATACGTCTCGCCCGACCTATTCTCACCTACGGGGCCGAGACCGCAGCCCTCGTTGGGCAGTCTGAGGGGCTCCCTGAGGAACGTGCCTTCTACTACTTCATTGCGCACGCTCGACCGACGCCAACCCAACCCCCTAGCTCTGACATCGACAGTTAGCAACGACCTGCCCGTCTCGAGTGAAGGGATATCGAGAACAATGATCCTCAACAGGACCCGGACCTCCAAGAAATCCACCTTTCAATCTCACCAAGACGTCCCGCAGGGTCAACAAATGGCTCCACACGTCATCCGACGCCTGGAAGACTACTACCACAAGGATTCAGACCCGAGCATAGCTGTTGTGGAACATCTTGCATCGAACCTTGGGGTCGAAACATCGGATATTCATGTAAGTTCCGGTGATGGTGTCGTGTATGGGCTCTCGCTAACAAGATATAGGTTTGGTTCCACCATCGCCGAGAGCAGGAACGGATGACGTTCAACCTCCAAAACCTTAGAATTGAAAGCAAACCCTACCAAGCACAGGAGGGCGCCCGCATGATTCTTCCTGGCCATCTCACTAGACTCCTCGAGATTTATCCATCAAAGGGTATCCTCGTCGTTGACCTACGGTCACCAACGGACTTTGAGAGATCCCACATCCACGACGCCATCAACCTTCGCGCACCGCTGAGCTTCGTTGAGAATACCTCACTTGAGATGCTCGAAGACACGTTTATGGACGACCAGAGCCGCCGCAGCTTTAGCAAGTGGTCTCGGTGCAAGTGTCTGGTCTTTTATGACAGGGTTCTCGAGTTCGACTGGGAGTGTCCCGTCGCCGACGCCTTGTACGCCAAGTTTCGGCGTAAGGGCTGGCAGGGCCAATGCTTCATTCTCAAGGGCCACTACCGGGAGTTCTCGGCCTCGTTTGACAAATACATCAGTGGGGTAAAGATGACGAGTGAAGCCAAAGACTATGTTGACAGTCTCCGGCAACAATCCAGTCCGACAGAGGTAAGCTAATCACCGCCGTCAAACATGATGGGCATCCTAGAAATTAACCTCGATCCGCAGCGAGAAGCAGCTAGGCAAGACGAAGACTACCACGAGTGGCTCGGCGCATTTACAAGCCAGCACCGTGTACCGATGGTGGACCTTATCCCGGCAAGGAAACACGAGCGGAGAGTCGCAGTGGAGCAGCACCAGAAGGAGCTCGAGATAGGGTTCGAGGCGCGCTTCCCCGCGCTGTACAAGAAGGCCCAGGCCATGCGCCCTACCCCGGGATTCGACGAGCCGCCATCCCCACCCCCTCGGTCACCGCCGCCCCCTTTCCCCAGCGAACCGCGGCGAGGAAACTCGTTCAAAGACGTCGACTGGGCCGGAGCCGGGAAGGACGACGACGAGGACTTTGACTTGAGGAAAGCACACTTTGTTGGTCCGCTTGCCTCCGGGCTGGAGAAGATGCGCGAAGCCGGGAACCTACCCCGTTCGGGTTCGGGCACTCCTCCCCAGGGCTACCACGACGACTATCCCGTGAAGTCCAGGATGGACCTGTACGCAGATGAGTACGAGCACGACTACGACGAGATTGACCCCAAGGGCGAGGGGCTAGGCAATGATCCTGGATTTCAGAAGGCTGGAGTATCGGCTGCTACCGGGACTGGGGCCAAGGCGCACGAAAGGGGGGGAGAGGACACGACGAAAAAGGCGGCCAAGAAACGGCCACAGATCTGGGAGAGGTTAAGGAGCGGCGTGAATAAGTGATTTTGGCTATGGTCATTCACGTTTGGGCAACTTTTTCTTGCATTTTGGGTATCCAGCCGAGGCGTTCAGGATTTTACATCTTGTTCTCATGTACAGCTAGCTCTCCTCTTTCTGCAATACCCAGCCGCGCTACATAGCGAACACTTGGCACTTTCTTTTTTGGGGTTGGTTTAGCATAACAATGGCATTTGGCATCTCCACCAAGGATCCTGGCGTTGCTCCGTTCCATCGTCATCCCCCTCGGTGGGTTTTTGAGGGGGATATGAAGTGTACGCGGCCAGCTCGAAGCGAACGCAACGTCTTGGTCCCACGCTGCCATTTTGGCGCAACTTGGCTTGGACAGAACAGGGCCAGTTCTTTGCCACCGCAAGGCAAGAGCATTCAATTCACCCACGGAGATAACCGGGCGTGCTGACCACCCACCCTTCCCTGCTCTCCCTGCCTCCCCGCCTCCCTGCTTGCCCTGTCGGCTGCAGGTTGGTTTGCTTGACGCCCTCGGCTAACCTGTCAAAAGCACACCTTCCCATGTCAATGTCGGGGCACGGTAAACGGCGGGGTAGGGTATGTACGGGGTCTCAGGGGGTGACAGTGAGTGCCGTCCGTCCCTATGCTGCCGCAAGAGACGGAAGCTTTTCGAGAAACCGGCTGTTGTTGGCTGCTCCTTGACAACCTGGAAGTTGACTAGGTAGGTACTTCGTAATTCATCTCGACAAACAACCAACATGCCGCTCCGAACCGTGGCCCTGTATTTAAATAAACTATAAAGCCTTGTTGCACCTCGGCTACCGGTTGATGTTGGGGGGGCCGTCGTCAATCAGCCCTATAAACGAGCCCGGTAGGCTAAATAGCATCCACCCTGTTGCGTCTTGTCATTCGCATCACCGGATCAATTACAGTTTAATCATTGCCGCCGCTGCTTTGCCGCGTTTATAGTCTTCCATTGCATCTGACATGCGTTCGTTCGTCAATTTGACGGGAGTCTGTTGGTTCGTTTCCTTTAGATAAAAAGCAAAAGATCCCTTCCTATATGGCTAGGAGGCAGGTATGTAGGTGAAGCTTGGTCCGTTACGTCGGCATTGATCATAACGCACATGAGATATTCCGCGCCCCCCTTACTATGTGTCTTGCAACAATGGCGCTTCGTCAGGGGGGGGTTTATCCACCAGTCAAAGTCTGGTGCCGCGCGCGTGTGGGAGACAGCCTCCGACCCGACACAGGGGGGCTCAACCGGGTTTTGTTGTTTCATTTTTTTGGGTTCTTTTCCCTCCATCGTACGTGAAAGGCACGGTGGTACTCGGCAGTAGCGCCGACCAAGTTCCTGCGTTATGCGTATAGTGTGGCTGATATTATTTCTTGTTGATCTGATATAATGTAGGGGGGGCTATAGTAGGAGTTCCGTGACGACGTGGTCTGGGTTTTTGCCCTGCCGATGCGGACTCAAGAGCCGAGCTTTATTAGTGGCATGTTTAACGGTTGGGGTTTCCCGGTTCCTGGTCCTGGTGCTTCTTAGTAGGCCATGGCATATGGGTTACCCCGGCAGTCGTGACAAATTGTGTTCCGTCCACAAAAGGAAAGAGGTAGTAGGAAAAGAAACAGTTGTGCTCTCAACCGAGGTCTCTCAGTGTTCGGAAACCCCAGATTCTTGGTTCCAGAACTATCCTCTTGACGAACCCGTCCAACGGCTACCTTGGAAGGGCTCCCTTGGAAGGGACACAGCTACACGCACCTTCCCGATCTCTCTTGTTGCCCCGATGAATACGGTCTTGACAACTTGATCGGTATAGTCCAGGTCTGGGCAGCTATGGGATCGGAACCAGACTCTCACCGTGTCTCGGTTGCAAGCGGATGCCCGCATCCAGCCCAGCCCAGCCCAGTCACTCCCTTTCCTTCAGTGTCGGTCTAGTGTCTCGGCGGCTTGCCTCAGCGCAGACCTCAAAACAAGCGGGCGCGGGAACCGGGAGCGGCCAGCCAGCCAACCAACCAAGCATCGGATCATGCATAAACCCCCAAGCCTTGCTGTCTGTGTTTCTAGAATAGCCGACAGGAGTCAAGGCGAGACTGGACTGGCCTGATCAGAAACCCGCGAAGTCTGGGGGACTCGGCATGCTCCGTCTTGGCGGGCTCTTGCCAATGTTCGAATCATGGGCGAATGAATGTTGTTCGGTGACACAACCCTTTTCGAGTCAAACGGCGCTCCCGATGACACGGAGCGAGATCAGCACAGTGCGGTCCCGCAGGTGTCAAAAACTGGAACAGTTGACAGACAGGGCAGCTAATAAAACTAGGTACCCAGGTAGCTGCCCCCACGCACGCCATGCCGTGCCTGGAGCTCTTGCCTAGGTATTCTTCAAGGGGTCCTGGCCTGATGTGTTTCGACATGGAAGGACCGAAAACGAAAACAGCCATGGCCACGCCGTTGTGCGGTTGACAGTTTCCACCCCCCATGAGAGCGAGGAGGAAACCAACCCCACTGCGGGAAAGGACCGACACACGGACCACCTTCTCTTCTGTCAAAACTTTTTTTGACATGCCGCTTTCACTCCTTGACCTTTTCTCAACGACCCCACATCCCGGACGGTTGTCCTCGCTTCGGCCGCCTGCCACCTTCTGGATGAAACCCCCGCGAAGCCTTGCGTCGGCGAGGGTCCAAATGAAGGCGCTCGCTTCGGGGGACGGGGCCTCAGCCCGCGGCGCGGCGTTTTGTGATGCATGCCAAATAAATGCCTTGGCCATCGAGTTCCCGCAAACCCCCCTTGGACTTCCCCCCCTTGGACTTCCCCCCCCTGGACTGAACACCTCGTTTTCGTTCCCCCTTCAACAACGGCTTCGTCCGTGCAAAGGTTGAATCTCGGCCGATGGCTAGCAGCAGCAGTGGAGAATTCCATGGAAGCTTGTCAGCGGTGAGTTCGGTGTGCGAGACCAAAATAAGAAGGCGAACGACGAGCAGGACGGACGGAGCCGAGAAGGGTTCGTCCGTCAGCATCCAATTGACACGTGAAAAAGGACTCCGCTGGGAAGACTTTCACTTCACACACTCGACGGCATCAACCGCAACGGCGGCTGTCAAATTCCCCTGTCACCACAAAGTGGTGCTCGCCGCTCGGTGTCAAACCCAGGGATCAGGGCTTCTCCACGTCGCCGCCGTAGTCCGGCGGCTCCTCTTTTCGATCGCCCAACCCTTGCCCCCTCGGCGCCAAACTGTATCTGGCAGTTTTTGCGAGTACATACCTCGCTACCCGCATAGTTAGTAAGATATTCATCAGTATTTCATAGTTGGCAGCTAACCAAGCGGCAGTTGTTAGCGTGTCCAAATGTCTCAAGCTCCGACTTTCTCTGTGGGGTTGTGAGGCAGAGGCAAGCCCCCCTCGTGACAGAAAATCCCACCTAAAATAAATAAAGAACCACTCAGCAGAAACCCCCGGCGCGCGCGTGTTGTTGTCTCGGATCCATCTCGGGCAACGGCAGACATCGGCCGGTGTTCTCGGATCTCTTCCAGGGCCGGCGGGGCGTCCTAGCTTCCAAGGGACCAAGTTGACAATCATCAGCAGGGTTCTCTCCTTTTTCCTTGCCTCGGGACCACGCGCCTCCACATCCCTTCCGTGAACCTCGGACTTTTTCTTTCTGGCTTTGCCCTAGTCAATAGGGCGTAAGATCGCATCTTGTGGAAATGCTGCGCGCGCACAGATGTGTGGGTACTGTACATACAAACGAACTCCCGGTGGGAAAGTCCTGGCGAGTTTTGGTTCCCGCTTTCTGCGTTGTTAATTAGCGCCTGGTTGTCAATTGTAACCCCTGCTGAAAGCAGCCCCCTGTTATTACAGAAAAATCTTGAATAAAGTTACCGACCGTTAGCTGGCATTTCAACCCCCCCCCTGTCACCGGGGAGTTCTGTACCATGGAACGCGACCGCGGCAGTGAGCATCGCTACGATGCACACATATTATGATCAGGTACCGAGTATACATAGGATATAGATTGTTATAGGTAGGTAGGTAGACAGCCGTTGTCCGTTGATATCATACTCATGGAACGCCCTCCATCCCAAGTTCTGCCAGTTGGCAGTACATGGTACCTATGTCTCTAAATCACTAGACAACGGCAGCATAGGTAGGTAATTTTGACATGCCGCGCTCAAACCGCCTCAGCTCACTCCTCCCAGTGTCTCTGTGTAAGACAGACCCCAGAGCGACCAAACAAGGAAATGCTTGGCCACAATACGGACGGGGGCTTCTCAGCTTCTCGTAAGCTGCCCGTATGTAACCCAGCACAAAAGGCAGCCAGCCAGCTACGTAGCTCGTTGCCCGTCAATAAACGGGGGTTGACGTCCCTTTGTGTAAGCAGCCGTCATCTCAGTGATCGTCTTTCCGTCCATGGTATTCTTTTTTTTAAACCAACGGATAAAACGATCGGAGCCAGTCCCGCAGGAGAGGGGAGAGGGGCTGTCTGTCTGTCGCCGGCGCAGCGTGCCGTATCTGGCGAGCTGCTCCGCGCTCTTGCGGGTTTGCGGTTCGGAGTGTGGGGTGGGACGGCGGGCCCCCTTTTTACAGTAGTTTCCCGTGAAACTGGCTGTCAAACTCTTCCTGATGTCAGCCAAGCTTGCTCGTTTTGTCGAGTTGCCGGTTTTGTCTGGAGATATAACTCTATCTGGCTGCAAGATCGGCGGCTGGTTGGTTTCACCAAACACACCATCGCCCGTTCTGCCCGCTCTGATTTACTCTGGAACTAAACTAGTTGGAACAAGGTAATGTCATCTGTTGGAGTATAGGGTCGTAACGCGGGGGCTTGGCGTTTTTGTGGAAGAATGTTTAAGTACGGATGAGACGTCCCCATCCTTGAACATGCCGGTGTTGAGGTTTCGGCACTGGGAGCTGAGAGCAGGTTCCCGACCAGGCGTGGTGTTTGGTTCAGTGCTCCCTTGCGTCACCCAAAACCTTCCTGGGACCATCCTTGCTGGCGGTCTGTGCTTCCCGGTCATCCTTGTTTCCAGGTTGCTCTTGGCACTGACCCTTGCAAAAGACACTTTACCCGTTCCGGAAGCTGTCTCGCATGGCTCCCGCTCGGGCTCCATTCTCCGGGGGAAGGCTTTTTGACATGAAAGGAACCCGAAGGATTCCGTAGCCGAACGGTGGGGGTTCTCTCATCACCAACAAAAGGGGTGTGGTGGTGTGGCGTGATGGCAAACGTGACATGGGCCGGAATAGCTTCATCCACTTCCTCAAAGCGGACGCCTTCTCGCTTCAAGCGAACCTTTTGTGCGCGTACCCCACCAGCCTCGTCTCCGGAAAGCAAAATAGCCCATCCGCAGCCGCGAACATGGCGGGCGAGGGGTGGGTAGCAACAGCTTGCGGGAGGGCTGCCGGCAGCAAATGGGCGTCCCGTTGCATGCCCACGAATATGTCGACCGCCGAACGAGGAAGCATCGGGTGCTGGGCGAACGTTAACGTTAGTACTACCGGCGGTGGTGGTGTGCGCCCCATCTAATCACCCGAAAACGGCAACTTGGGCTTGCTGTGGCACTCAAAACCTGGTCGGCCAGACCCCCGATCGCTGTCATCCCGCCCGCCGGGTCCCAACGCTCGTGTGTGTCTCTCGCCGTGTGCGACGCCGTGATCGTCAATGCAGTTAATTTAGCGATGTTGTGTGGCCGTCAGCCTCCCTCCGCCGTTAACGTTACCTGCTCCGCTCATCTGATCTATGTGTGAAAGAGATTCAACACGAACTATCGTGTAAGTCCCAGAATCTGGCTGCTGCGGCGAGAGCATCTATCATGTAACTCGCAAGCGATGCGACAGTCTGCAGGAACGGGCTGCATCTGCGAGTTCGAAAGATGTTTTGTTGATGCAACGGCTTCTCAGCCCAGGTGGGCTGGATTCAGGAAGCGCTGCCTGGGTTTCGTAAATACAACCTTAGCACTCGAAAGAGACCTGGTCGGCCCACCCTTATCGGAGGTGACAGCCCCAAGAGGCACAACTCGTTGAATCGGACGCTCCTTTGCTTCCCTTTCGGTGCAAGGACGAGCTCAGTCAGCGACGTCGGCTTGCAAAGGATGCCAGGGTGTGATACAACACATGGCAGCCTGTCAAGCTTTGTAGCTGATGATGTCTTGGGTCGCGCAACAGCATGTGCATATAGGGTTTTCTTCTTTTTTTTTTGGAGTTTTCGGTCTCGTGGTTCGTGTCTTGGATGTCAGATCTTCGGGAGCACGAGCGACCTTGACAGGCCAGTCGAGAGCGTCTCCCGCGGGACCACGATTCATCATTTTCTGGATTAGCGACGGCGGCAAGAACCCGATCGGATCTGCGTCGCTTCCCTTGAGTCTTTCGGCCCTTTCGGGCCATCACTTTGGCAGAGCGGCGAACGGCGGATCTGCGTGCAACGACGTGGCCGCTAGTTCCGGGAGATCTCGCTCGAAAACGGAAACCGAAAATAGAAGCGAAGCGCACGAAGCGCACGAAGCCACAGCCGACCATGAGCAAGCACTCAGGAATTGATTGGTCTGGGCTGTGGTATGACCAGAATGGGGGTTCTCACCGCTAAACTTGTCAGACCTGAGCGAGGGAGGTTGCTGGCTGCTAGTGACTGACTGTCCGACTGATGGACTGATGAGGCTGCACTTTCCCACTGTGCTACAGAACGGAATCTGGAATTGTTGAATATCAGTTGATGCGGAGATAAGGGAGCCAATCGGGCCGGGGGATCTCGAAGGGTCCAGCCCCACTCCCCCGGAAATCAGATCCGTCGTCCAGGCCGGTTTGCACTTCGGTCTCGCTGACGGCCCAGTGACGGGTTTCATGGCCCGCTCCGAATTTATGATGTGCCAAGTTGAATTCACGGCTTCCGTTTCAACCTCCCGCCCGGGCCGGCTTGTATTTTGTACAAACCGAACACTCGAAATTTCCCCATGGCCGTTTTCGCACCATCCCAGCCTTCCCAGCCTTCCCAGCTTTCCCAGCGGCCTGGATGATGCAGGCGACTTGCAGATTGCCAGGTGCATTAGCTTGCCAGGCGAGCCAGGCACCACGCACCCAATGATAGAGTCGCGGTGTTGACTTAATTCATTCAACTCCGAACCATCGCCATCAATGTCGGCGGAAAAGTAAAAAGTCAACGTTCTCTTTTCACCGCTAGCCTTCAGCAGAGTCATCCTACAATCCCCGTTTTTGACGCGTCTTCGCAGGCAGGTGCGGAGATGCATGGACGTCGACTTGGTCCCGTTTCGTTACTGATCTCCGACATCAGACAAACAAGGCTGTCATAGCACCCGGTTCAGAAACCCGCCATGCACGCAAGGATTTCCATCTTGGGCACATCACCGTCGGTATCGGTTCAAGCCTGAGCTCATCACATGGAAAACCCTCGAGTTCGTGTGAGCCACCGGCGCAAGGTGGCCCACGCTGTAAGGACAATGCCTGCATCGCCTGCTGTCGCTCTCGGGTCCACAGCCGAAGACCCCTGCCCCTGCGGCTACTTGATCCCTGCTAGAGCGGTGGGGGAAAAGGGGGGCAGGGGGGGAGGGGGCGTCCCGCGTGAAGTAGCGGGCGGTGTGTGTATTGGACATGTGTTGCGTCGTGGAAGCTGCCGATGGATGACATGCGCACCCCGGTAGGGGGTGGATGGCCCGTTCAACTGCCAGGACCAGCGTGTCAAACAATAAAACCACCCATCAAGCCTCCTCGCGGCGTGTTTTAGCAACTGCCTCGACCAGAAAAACAATAGGCTTTGGGGAGTAGCCAAGTGCGTTTTGTGCGTTTCTAAGCTCCCGTCATGTCATGCTTCCAACCTGCATGTCCGCATCAAGTCTGTCAGTCATCGTGCTAGGCGCAGTGACGGCGTTTTCTTCGGCCTATCCCATCCACGACCTCACATGCTCGACCTAACTGGAGGGTACCTATTATGCAGTAGTTCGCTATCAAGACATCAAATTCGTCGGTCAGAGAGAGGGCCGCCTAGCTGTCGCCAGCACGTCACTCCTTCGGCTTGCAGATCAGCAGTTTACATTTCTATAACCTACGGGCGCACTCTTTATACCTGTTCCGCCGATTCTCCCTCGCATCCCCCCCTCGATCGGACTCATTTTCGGCACCCAGCGTGTCAGCGTCTCGACTTCACTGATCGCCATGGCCCCTCCCAACCACACCTACCAGTACAACGGGCACTCCGACCGGCCCAGGGATGAGAGAATTACCCTACCCAGTCTGAGTGAGGTACGCCACGCCTCTCTCATCCCAACGCGCTGCGTATCAGCTAACACCCACGACAGCTCCTGATAAACATCGGCGAGGCCCAACCCACGCCTCAAGCGACTAACGCTAGAGTCCCGTACGCGGTGGCATCTCCGGGGGCCTGGTCGCATAATGACGCAGCAACCCCGCCAGACTACACACATTCACGACCACAACGACGGTCCTGGGGTGAAGAGGAGAGAGGCCGCGCCGAGGGATGGAGTCGCGATCAAGGAAGCAATGTCCCTCGACGGTACCCGACGCCGCCGCGACCAGCGCGCCCGCCCCATATCAGATCGCCTTTCGAGAACGACTTGTCGCGGGAGTCCATCCGCCATGCACAGAATAGCCACGGGGGGTACAGCCAAAGCGCGTACCAAGCAGGGTCCGACGTTCACAGGACTTACAACCACCCGGGCCCAAGCAACGGCAGCCACGGCCAGGACGGTTACCGGCCCCAGGGGTATCACCAAGGCCCCCACGAGCACGGCGGCGACATGGGTGATGCCCGGGAGCGGTACGCGCCACCGGCGCACATGCAAGGGGGTTACCAACCAGGACCCCACGGCCACAACGACGGCCACCACCCAGCGCCTCGCGACCACAACGACAGGTACAGTCACACCGGACGCAACGATGGCCAACCCAGCCCCCGCAACAGCTCCCACCCAGGAAGCTACTCCTACCACTACCACCACCATCCGCCCGCGACCCCAACCTACGCGCCCTCCACCTATGCCACCTCCGCCTACGACTCCCCCATCTACGGCTCCCCAACCGAAGCGCAGACCGCGGGCCGGCCGTCTAGCGAAGGGGGCGGCCCGCGCGGCCGCAAGCGCACAGCGTCGACAACAACAACAACAACAACAACAACAACAACGACAATGATGGCCAGCGAGACGACGCCAGACGACCGCGGGCGACGAAAGCGGCGGAACTTTGGCGGGGAAATCACAGCCGTCTTTATGAAATGGGTCGACGTCAAGATCGACAACCTCCACTTCACCAACGACGAGAAGCAACAGATTGCGCGGGAGACGGGGTTGGAGCTGAGTAAGTTTTACCTTTTTTTTTTTCCCTCTCCCTCTTTCTCTCTCCCTTTTTAAAGCGGTACGTAATTACTGACAAAAAAACAAAAAACAGAACAAGTCGACGACTGGTTCACCAACTTCCGCCGCCGCGGCCTGCCGCGGTACCGGCCCAAGTACTACGCGGCGCGGCTGGCCGAGGCGCGGGACGCCCACCGCGCTGCCGTGGCCGCCGCCACCACCACCAGGGTGCCGCCAGAAGAAGAGGAGTCGGGCGGCGGCGGCGCCGTCTATGGTGCTGCCGTCGCCGAGGCGGCCCGTCTCGCGGCCCTGGTCAAACAGCACCAGGCTAGCGAGCGCAGGGCCCAGGTGGAGCTGGAGGAGTTTGAGAGTAGGATGAAGAGGCCTGCTGAGGGGAAGGGGAGGGCGGATTGATGTACATACAGCACGCCCTGCTAACCAGGGGTCTTTTTGGGGTGATTGTCATTTTCTCTTCTTGTACTTCGAGCTTAGGGCTTTAGGTTTTCGGATTTTCTGGGATTTTGGGGTTTATGGGGTTCTTTCATGTTGGCTGATAAAACAGGTTTGGCTCGGGGCTCGGGCCCGGTGGAGTGGCTGGCTGGGGGGAGGGTTGGGTTTTTGTTCCCTTGGGATTCCCTGTATCACTACATGTAGCTTTTGTTGTTCTTCGGCCTCGGAGCTTGGAGAGCGCCGCCTTTGGGACAAAGCGGCGTTAGGGGACGAGTCCCCGGCTTACTGATGACAGCGTGTTACGTTTTTAGACAGCCTCACGAAATATGCATCAATACAATGTACATATAATAAGAGCAGGCTGCATTCTAACGGCTTGGTTGCTTGCTTTGAGGGTTGCGTTTGCCGTGGTGGCATTGTTGTACGTACTGGTGTGGGGCTCGAGGAGTTGGTTGGGTGGGTTGTGTCGGTGCTTCTTCTTCTTCGGGTTGTGTTTGGGGCTTCTTCAGAGGTTGGGGAGGGGTTGGATGTGTTGTTGTTTCGGCGCGTCGGGATGTGCTTCTTGGGATTGTGGGTGGGGTTGCATCTCAGAAAAGGGTAGAAAGTCCGTAGTGGAGAGAACTTCTGGGTGGGCGGTGAAAATGGAGTTGGTGAGAGCGAGTACTGGCGTCGGGGGTTGGGTCTGGGCCAATATCGGCACCGATCCTGGAGCCTGGTTTGAGGCTGGTATTTGGGCTTGGCTCGGAACCGGGGTTGGAGTTCTCACCCTCGAATTGGTGTACTGGTGGGACGTTGCCAAACCGTTGGCTTCGTTGAGGGCGTCGATGTAGAGTGGTAGACGGGAGGGATATGTGCGGACGTGGTGGCGGCTGAGAACTTCCTCTTGAGGGTCCCAGTCTGTGGCGAAGGTGGGCATGTCGAGGACACGAGGGAATCGTGACCTTAAGCGCTTGTAGTGATACTGGGCCGGCTCGGGTGCGTTTGTGTTCTCAGGGGGGCCTGTCTCAGGCTTGGGCGCGGATTGCGCCTGCTCGAGTGCTTCAACCCGGGCCATCAGGCCAACCGTTTGGGCTCTGATGATCTTGTTTTCGTCCTCGAGAGCACTGGACTGCGCGGCCATTTGACCGCTCTTGTCCTCGAGCTTCCTGACGTCACCTGTAAGGGCAGCGCATTGGACAGTCAACTGTTGGGTCTTCTCTTCGAGAGTCCTGTTCTTGGCCTCGAGAATTTTGTATTTTTCGCCAAGTTGCTGGTGTTTCTGCCGGCCTGCGCTGGTCTCCTTTCTGGAATCCTTATGTTGCCCAATCAACAGCTCAATATCATCCCCCAACTTCTTGTTGCTGTTTTCGAGGTTGCTGTAAAGAGCAACGAGCTGTTGGTTCTGCCTTTTGAGCCTCTTGTAGCCGACTTTCAGTGTCCGGAGCCGTTCGTCATCCTTGGCGACAGACGTTTTGACTGTATAAGACACGGCCGGCCGGTCGTCGTCGCTGTTCTCGACCGTGTCGATGACGTCCTGCGGCCGGGGGACCTCTCCCACAGACTCTTTCCGCCGAGGAGCCTCTTTCCCCGTCTTCTGTCGCTTTTTGTGGACCTCAAGCTGTGCCTTCTCCTCTCGTCTGTGCCGCTTCCCGGATATTTCGTCTCCCTCTTCGTCTCCCTCTTCGTCTTCGGCCGCTTTTTCGTCCCCCCCCCCTTCCTCTTCGTCCTCGGCCCCCTCTTCGTCTTCGTCTTCGTCTTCGGCCTTCTCGGGCTCGCCTCTCTGGCATACGGTGCTCAGAACCAAGTCAGTGAGGTCATCATCGAAAGGGGCAGTGTGAGGGTAGACCCGCTTCATGTATTCGTGTCCTAGCCGACGATATTAGTTAGCCCACTTCTATCCGGTATGTATCGAGAGAATCTCGGGGTAAAAGAGTAAAAAGGTGCCCGGCGTTGACGTACGCCAATGGGGGTCGTTGAGTTCGGCGCCCTTCCAAAAGTCAGGGACCTCATCCTGACTGCGCGGTTGAGGATCCAGCAGGAAATCCATCTGCATCTGCCTCAGGGGCCGCATCAAGCACTCTGGTATGCAGGCTCGCTTGCCATGGATGAACTCTGTGGCTTTGATCTCGGAGGCGGTGCCGATGTGAGGCATCTTGGAAACCTGCACAGCGTCGCTCCAGCTGGGGTGGTCACCCATCCAGGTCTGGACGGACGTCAGAGACTCCCTCAGGGAGACCCACGCAGCGTGCTTCGAGGATGTCCGCACTGAGCGCATCATTTGCCCGGCAACAACTCGCAGATCGAGCCACGGTGGAGGCTTGACGGTCTTGTAGTGCTTCCCCATGTGGTTCACAATCGTCCTGACGCAGTCGTGGGCGTCTCTCAGCTCGCGCAGGCGCTGCTTCTTGGCCCCTCTTTCGGCCATGGTTGCGGAGATGGTTTTTAAGCTTGCGCTTTTCTTGTATTTTTTGGAGATTGATTGGCCTCTGACTGGGCACCGATTTGCAAATTTTGCCAGATTTATTGCTGCCGCCGTGTTCTCAAGGGTAGTCGGTCGGGGCAAGATTTGTTGACAAATGCGATCAAAATGGCCCGTGGAACGAGAAATAAGTGGTTTATGAAGAGTTAAACCCGAAATATATGGCGAAGAGAGATTTGATAACCTGGAAGGAAGGCGCATTCAGACCGTAGGTGATGGTGGGTAGACCGCAGGATGGTGACGACGACGTACGCCCTCGCTCACAACGAGCATTTCGCTCCATCCCATACTCCGAGATATTGTTCCCAACATCTGCCATGGACAAAATGTCGGGGCTGGAGTAGAATAACGAAACCAAGATGGTTCCAGCCCCTGATATCTTTGAAGCTGTCAGAAATCAGCGGCGTGTCCGAGTGCAACTCGGGGGGTTAGCAGGGCAAAGTTGTAGAGGTAATAAGGGGTCACATATAACCCTAACCCGCGTACCCTAACCCGCGTGAGAACGCTGTGTCATTTCGACCCGTTTCTTGTTGGATTCTGCAAGTCTGCTTCCTGCCAGTCGAATCTCCACTTGGCCCACACAAAGAACCGTGCCGAGTCCTGTCAGCCTCCGTACTTGGACCTTCTTTGCTCGGCCCCTCTTTAACAATCCGGTATAGTGTAACGGTTAACATATCGCGTTTTCACCGCGAAGCTCGGGGTTCGATTCCCCGTACCGGAGGCTTAACCCTCCCGGAAACCTGTCAGCTGAGTGACCAGCTGTTGTTTACCTTTTGTTGGGCGGTCCCCATGACCCCCTTTTTAGTGTTTTGATATTTTAGGGGTCAACATTTCAATTGGAAAGGTGCGACCTTGCTCTTGCCTCACGGACGCTGTATATATCCCTAACCCGTAAGATGCTCTGCTCCCCTTTGAAACCTGTCGCAACGAGCAAGGACTGACTGGCTTTGCAACCTAGCATTTTAACATAGAACTATATGAGGAGTCGTGACATGCTCGGCTGCCGGTGACGAAGAAGGGCTCTGGGCCAGGCTAGTTTGGAGCTTTGG
The DNA here is from genome assembly GCA_033296705.1 of Chaetomidium leptoderma. Taxonomy (NCBI): domain Eukaryota; kingdom Fungi; phylum Ascomycota; class Sordariomycetes; order Sordariales; family Chaetomiaceae; genus Chaetomidium; species Chaetomidium leptoderma. The sequence continues at coordinate 8,796 of MU857119.1, read as the reverse complement.
AGAATCGGACGAGGGAGAAATAACTAAACACTTGGCAACCTGTTCACATTGCGAAAGGGCTGCATCGACAAAGTACGCGGCTGTTCCGACGGGGTTACGAAGTCTCGAAAACCGGCAATCTACGATGCTGTCGCTGGCACCGTATCCTGGCAATTGTGCTGGGAGAGGATCACTCTGCTGACGCAAGACGGCGCCTTCGCCCGTCGCAGAATGTCCACGAGACCACCTTGGCGACCCTTCAATTCCCGACTGAGTCATTCCAACGGAACTTTCAGGACACAGTTTCGGAATGTCGCAGCCGCAACCAGGGCCCTTTGCTGCCTCTGGGCCGCCAGCGTGAACGTTTTGCGTCATGCTCATTTCCAGTGCCGGCTTGAATTGGGAGAATTGGCAGAATGAGTCACCCGGGCGTCAAGGAGCCGTTCCTGGCGGTTTTGGGCGTGATACTGCGCGACTTGGTCAGAAGTGGCCCACCAGCGGTGGTTCGCACTTTCCAACAAGCAAAGCCACAAAAGAACCAATCCTGACTGCCTTAGTCTGCCATGCTCTGCTGTGCGTTTTTCAGGCAGCTTTCTGATTTTTCTTTCGCCAAAGTTTGGGAAAGAAAGCCTGCCGGGGACTCGGCCAACACAAGTACCAACTAAACGAATCCCACTCGGTAGTCGGACCAAAGACCGTCCGGGCAGCAAACCCCGAGATTCTGGCCGGCCGAATCCGGGATTCAGGCGCCGCAGCCCTGGCTTTCAGGCAGACGACGTGCGCAGGGGGTGACGAGTCTGGTGCGGCAGCGCCCAACGACGGCCGGCCTATACATGGGTCGGGGCCCGGGGCCGCACCATTACTGAGTCCGACGTCTTTCGATTCTCCCAAGTCGCCGCCCCTCGGCACTCTGTCTCGGCCTTGGCAACACCGCAGCATGTCCACGAGAACCTCGTCTCCCGAAGATGGCCCATCCGAACCATCCGCTGCCGCCGCCGCTCACGAGCCGCTGGCCTGTGTGAGCTGTCGGTCCCGCAAGCTCAAGTGTGAGATGCTCCGATGTGCGAGGTCGGCCCAAGAGCGCCGCTGCTTACATGTAAACCATCAGGCGACCGGAAAAAGCCAATTTGCACGCGTTGTTCAAAGGCACGTGGCGAATGTGCCTATCCAGAATCCCGGAGGAAACCAGCCTTTAAGCGGAAGAACGTGAGGGAACTCGAGGAACGCCTTGGTATGGCACACCGTGACCGCTCCAACTACTGCCACGCCACGAATTGACCAAACATAGCCCAAGTCGAGGGCCTGCTCAAAACTGTCGGCAAGCAGCGAGCCAGCCAGCCAGCCCACTCGGATGGCGCCCCGACAGCGGACTCATCCCCCGTCGTGCCTGGGGGACAGTCGTCTCGGCCTGAGAGGCTGCGAGGCAGCCCACGGGATGAGCCAATGCCCTGGATCCCACTATCCCCGACCGGGACTCCCTCGAGCCGAGACACGCCTCGATCTGGCGAGTTGTTGGGCCTTGGCCAGTTCGAGAGCCTGCCCCCTTTTGAGATGATGGAAGACCTGTATGTGACAGAAGACAGCCCTGGCATCGATCTGCACCTTGGGACTGACATGAGCAATGTAGCCAGGGGATATTCTTTGAAACCCAACATCATTTCCTGCCTCTTATACACCCCGCCAGTTATTTGCGGTCGTTCCACTCCCCTGCGCATATGCGCCCTCCTATGTGTCTCCAGTATGCAATCTGGACCGTAGCCGCACATGGGCACCCCAAGTATGGCTCTTATTACGATGCCCTGTACCGCCGTGCTCGCCAGTATCTGGAAGCCGACGAGCTAAAGGTTGCCAAAGGCCCCGTCGTCAATTATCGCGTCCTCTCTAACATGGCTGCAGGGACATGGCGAGCACTTCATAACAATTGGTCACGCCCAGGCCTGGGCGCTTGTGGCAACCGAAGAAGCCCGTTGCCTGATGTTTACCAGGGCATCCATGAGCTCGGCCAGGTCCATCAGGTTGACTGGAATGATGGGCCTCCACCGACTCGACAACACTCTCGCCGAAGAAGAGCTTCCCATGGCTCCCATGATTGCACCGCCTCGGAGCTGGGTTGAACTCGAGGAGCGCCGCCGGCTGTTCTGGGGGGGCTTTTGCATCGACAGCTATGCAAACATAAGCGCAGGGTGGCCGACCCTGATCGACGTGCATCAGATCACCACCCATTTACCCGTGTCCGAGGACGCATTCATGAGCAGCAGAGAGGAGAAATCCACGACACTCAAGGATGCGTTGCGAGGCGCTAGCTACTCGAAATTGGGCGGGACCGCGGTTATCTGCCACATCTTTTCCCAGTTGATGAACCATGCCCATCGCCCACTGCCGGATGACCGTCCCGAGGATCCCGAGTTCGGCCCCTTCTGGAAGCGCCATAGGGAGCTCGACAATATGCTTTCTAGCGCCTTCATGTTTCTGCCCGAGCGCCTCCGACTGCCGAGGAACATGCACGACTCGGTTGCCGTGCAAGCCAATCTGAATTTACACGGCGCTACCATCTGCCTCCACATCGCCGCCCGCGAAAAGGCCGATAAGTTCAAGTTGGCGGGCATAGGGCAGGCCAGTCGGACCAGGGCGTTGACTGCCGCGCAGGAGATTATCGACATCATCAAGGTCACCCATATGAAGGGCGGATACAAAGGCCCCCTGTTGGCCCTCTCGTTGTATTTCGCCGCTTCAGTATACATCACACAGGCGAAAGAGAACCCCGAAGAGTTCGACAAGACAAACCTCGAACTCCCACTCCAGCGAATGAACGCCATCGGGCACCAGCACATCATTACGCACGCCTATTTGAACCAGCTCTTGGCCGACATCGAACGCCACGGCATCTCTGTCTCGGTGGATAACCTCCCCGACTTGAACCACGCCAACGTGGAGGGGTGCAGCCACGGCATTTCCCTCGTCGCTCGAGGCTTGTCATCGCGTCACACCAAAGTGCCGCCGCCGATACCTGGCCGCTTCCCCCTGGGCGCGCCACAGGGCGCCATTCCCTTCCCTCTTGGGCTAAGCTCAACATTTCTCGGACCGGAGTCCGGGCTGGATCCCGGGTTCGACAACGACGATGCCGACAGCGACGGTCCCGCCAGCAAGCGGATGCGTACCTCAGCCAGGTCAAACACAGGGGCCGCGAGGATGCCTAGCGCCGCGGCCTGGGGTGTCGGGCGGGCGACAGCACAAACCGTAATGGACCCGGCCCCTGATCTGTTCGAGTACACGGGTGGCGGCTGGTCCTATTCGACAAAGTTCACGACCGCATCCACCACCACCACCGCCACCATCAACACCACCCTGCCTCACCGAACGGGCTCACCCGCCGTAAACCACAACAACCGGGCGGCATCCGCAGCAACAACAACAACCAACTTCCCAGACTTTGCAACGTTTCCAATGCCGGGCTCGATGGCGAGAAACGCAACAGCGCCAATATTTCCACCAATGCCGGTAGCAGCAGCAGCCCCCGGGCTCGGAGACGCCACAAGTTTCAGGCTAAACCCTACCAGCAACACGAACACCAACACGAACACGAGCGCCAACACTCGCAACTCTGAAGAGCTGGGATCTCTCGACATGTTTGACAGCCTAGGCGAGTGGGGCGTGAACGACTCGGAGTCGTTCTACGCCATGCTTCTGGATGTGTCCAACAGCATCGATGCGTCACAAAACGACGACAACAACAACAACAACAACAACAGCCTCAACATGGATCCGTGGGCGCAGCTGCACAATGCCGGCGCCGGCGGGAGTGGCTCTGCTGGAGGAGGTGGAGGAGGGGCTTGGGATACCACTGGCTGATTGATCCAACCGCTTTTCTTTTTCTTTTAATGAGTGATGAGTTAATGAATGGTGGGTTTGTAAGTTTACTGACAGATGGACATCTCCCCCCCTGCTTACATTGTACTATTTTTGTATTATGGAAGGGTGTACAATACCAGGAGTTTTGGATTGGGGCAGGATATACCTTGGGGTTTCATAGGGGTTATTTTTGCATTGCAAGCATGCATCATTGGGCGGCATCGGATCGGATAGGATTCGGACTGGTAAAACCTGGAAAGGGTTTTGGGCGACTGGGCACACACATACATTGGGTTGTATATTATCTAGAACTCTCACCCTCCTCAGCAGACGACGACTAGATCTCCATTCTAACACAGAGAGGTGGTGGTAGTCTCTTGGGACTACTATGCACACAGGTCTATAGGGCTAATGACAATATGTTATTACCCTCCTCCTGCGATATGTCGCAGTGTGTCAACGTCTACAAACGAAGTACGGGAGAGAGCAAAAAGGTAGGTGAGCGGAAAGGAGAAAGATGGAAGATTTCATAAACTTGATGCTCGACTGCAGTGGCAAAAAGGTTATACATCATCTTGACCACAACCCGCCCTTTGCAGATGGTTGTATGTACCTCGTTTCTACTATACTGTCAAAAGACAAACTCCCAGCAGGTATGTACCCCAGAGTTGATGCGTTGTACAAATTCATACATACATGACTTTTATCTACCTTTTGTGCCCATCTCAAATTAGGATACAAGCCGTGAGCGTCTCGGCGGCCAGAGAGACGCTAGGGTGAGAGATACCATCATCTCACCCCATCAACCACCCCCCCCCAACCCCCCCAAAATCCCAACATCCTCCGCCATTTCTATGCTGTCTGTTTCCCCACTACAGTCTAGGTAGGTAGCTAGCTTAGAAGGCAAACACCTGGTCCTCCAGCTTGCTGACGGGCCGGGCCTTTTGGAAGCCGAGGCTCTCGGCGGCCTTCTTGAGCCCACCCACCATGGGCGGCGGGCCGCACAGCAGGATCTTGACGTCATCGGCCGGCTTGGGCAGGTATTTCTATACACACACACACGCGCGCGTCGGTTAGCAAAAACTCTACAGAAACAAAAAGACAACAACAACAACAACAACAACAACAACAACAACAACAACAACGCTATGTAGTTGTGCTGCTGCTGCTGCTGCTGCTGCTATGAATAAGTAGAAGTAAAAAAAAAATATACCTGAAGCATCTCGGCCGTGACATAGCCCACCTCCCCTTGCCAGCCGGCGGGCGGCTTGTCCAGCACGTAGTGCACGCGGAAGCCCTTGTCCTCGCGGGCGAGCTGGTCGAGGTCCTCGCGCAGCAAGATGTCCTGCTCGGTGACGTTGGCAAAGATCAGGTCGACCTGGGTGCGGTCGCCCGCGGCGCGGTTCCGGATGATGGCCTTGACGACCTGCAGCATGGGCGTGATGCCCGTGCCGCCGGCGATCATGCCAAAGTGGCGCACCATGTTGGGCGTGTACACGAAGGCGCCCTTGGGGCCCCGAACGCGGATGGTTTGGCCGACGGCGAGTGAGGCCATGTGCCGGCTGATGTTGCCCTGCGGGTAGGACTTGATGAGCACGTCGAAGTGGCCCGGCTGGTGGTCGCCCGAGATGGGCGTGTAGGACCGCACAATGTCCTTGGTGCTGCCGTCGGGTTGCTCGAGCGCCGCGCCGATGGAGATGTGTTGGCCGATGGGCAGGCCGAGGATGGAGGAGGGCGAGGGGAGGGAGAAGCGGTAGCTGGGTTTTGGACATTTGTGTTGGTGTTACGCAAGTTTGCTTGGGTCAACAAGAGCTCTTACATGGCGACATTGTGCGAGATGATGGTCTTCTCCTTGAGCTCAAAGTCTTGAAAGACGTCAGGCTTGAGCGCGATCTTGGGGACTGCAAATGGGATGTGGGTTAGCGGCTGAAGGTGTGTTTCTGTCGTTTTTTCGTTCGTTTAGTATCACGGATAACATACGGCTGTTGTAGTACTTGATGCCACCCAATACAACCCCCAGCAGCAGAGCATACGCGGTCCACTCGCGCTTCACAATGGCCGTCCCCACGACGAGGAGGCCGAGTGGGATGTAAATGCCATCGACATACTTGCGTGCAAGCAGTGACTCTGCCATTGTGTCGCGTGGTTCCTCCTCCGGCTCTCCTTGGTGGTTTCTCGGGGCGTGCGGGCGGTGGGGTGAGCTTGTCGAGAGCTTTGTTAGGAGGTCAGCGAAGTCGGGGCTTCCCAATTGATAAAAAGGAGTCGAGAAACTTTGTTTGTCGGGAACGGGGGTGGGAGCCAGGGTGGGCCGATTTTCCTGCGGGCTGGACCGGGTTCTGGCAGTGGAGAGTGGAGACCGGGGGACCCGGGCACCAATCTTTTTGGCGGGCTGGTTCAACAATTTGGGGGCCCCGTCGTCGGAGCGGCCTGACCAGCAGTGACAGGGCAGCACCTCCCTCGGGCTCAGTGTCCCTGCCGGACATCTGAGCCGCCAGCGCCGACGGCAGTTGTTCATTGACTCATTGACCGACGGGAGTAAAATGCGATTGATGCATCCCTGCGGACCCTTTCTGCATATACACTGCGTTTGCCGCTTGCTTACATCGCCTCATGATTTTCTTGCGTTCGGCAGGGTCTGCGTTCTCACGGTTGCATGCCAAACTCATCATTTTTCAAGCCTTTTCGGGTCGTCGACTGCTGAACCCCTGCATTTTGGCTGCCGTGGTTGGCAGGCGACCGTTTAGCGGCGGAACCTTAAAGAAACCCCAGAGCGAACCACACTCTCCACCCCGCCAGGGCCGCCCCTCGCACTCTCGAGTACCGGATAAAGACTTCCAAATGGGCGAGAACGCGAGCGAAGAGGCGCCGTTTCCTCTGACCGACGTGGACAAATGGGTCCTTTCCCAGACCGACGAGGAGTTTACGTATCACAACTGGGACGAGCTGCGCGAACTCCTTCGTACGGCCATTAGTCTCCTTTGCTATCATACCAGCCCGTAGATCTGGACACTGACACACACACACACACACCAGAGACCAACCAGCTCTTCCTCCTCAAGAGGAAACCCTCCGACCTTCGGCGGTACATCAAGTGGACTTCCGAGACCAAAGCCGAGTATGGCGGCATAACCAACTTCCTCCTCGCCCACCGCCTGCCCAAAGCCTGGGGCCCGCCGCCCTTCACGCCGGCCTCCAACACGCCGTTTGCGGACCCGTCCGATTACCGCGTGCTGATCAATGACTGGCCCTATGGTTTTGCGCAGGGCATCGCCCACATTGTCGTGTGGTCCCGCACTCCGATACCGACCGATGACACCGTCGGTGACGTGACGCCCGAGAGTAGGAAGACGGTGGCCGAGTTCATCAAGCGGTATTTCGTCGATAGGCTCGGCCCAGGCGCAGAGGACAGGGTGATGTGGTTCAAGAATTGGGTGGCGCTCCAGAGCGTGCGGACAGTTGATCATGTTCATGTCCTGGTGCGGGATGTCGAGCCTGCCGTGCTACAGGAGTGGGCGAAGGAGCGCGAGTGGCATATATCGCATTAGAAGGCGGAATTGGCGTAGTAGAAAAGCGGCCTGTTTTGAGAATGCCAGACTTATGCTGCCCGGCGCTGCTTGCGATTGCCCGCCGGAGCAGGACCTGCCGCGTTCCCGCCCCCCATCTGGGCCATTTGCTTCGCAGCACCCATCATGCCGTAGGCCTTGTAGGCGCCATAGGCGGGGACCACAGCCCAGAAAAACCATGCCCAGTTGCCGAAGAATGCCACCAGCATCGCCGTCGCCCACGTCACCCAGACCACGTCGAACATGTAGTCGGTCAGCCCGGGGGCGCCGAGGTCTTCCCCGGAGGACTTGAGCACATTTGTGTCCGCGTCATAGCTGGGCCGCCCTGTCTTTTCCAGAGTGAATTGGCAGAGGAAACCGGGGAGCGAGAGGATGAACCAGAGCAAGAGGGAGCGCGACCTGAAGACGAAGTGCAGAAGCAGGAAGAGGCCATTAACGATGAGCGACCCAATGTGGAGGTTGTTGAGCGCTGCCGAATTGGACTTGGCTCGGTCTTTGCGTGCTTTTTGAGCCATGTTGTGTTGCGGAACACGGGTGCGGGAAAATCTAGGTTGGAGGTTATCTCAGTGCTCAGACCTTTTCTTCCGGCTTTAAGGTGCCTGCGGCCACACGTATGGACTGTAGGACGCTTGCGCATACATTTTACCTGTAAATTCGTCGCGCTAACCATTTGTGGCAGCTGACAGGCCCGGGCCCACTTTTTGACCAGTGTTGGGCGATTTCACAGTAGTGGGGCTGTCATATGGATGTAATATTCTTATTGGCTAGTGCCCGGTAGGACCGAGCTAAGCTCAAAAGAGGCTGCGCGAGCCCAAAACACTGGTCTGAGCACTGAGATAAGGTTGGAGGTGATGTGTCTCGAGAGCAATTGTTGAGCTTCTCGGCAGGTGGTGACAGGTGAGTGAGAGCTGCCACTTGGCGTTCAGCTCGCCGGGTTACCTAGCGCGACCGCACCTGTTGGAAGATTTGGGTTCGCAGGGAGGGCTGCGTGGACGCCGCCTCGCGCCTGCAAACGCCTCCTCACGTCTCGAAGACAGTTGGCGTGCCGGCCGCCAAGGGCACGACCCCGTCGCTAGCAACGAGGACGCCACGTCGCAGCGACCGGTCAAGAAACCCCGCAACAGGAAGGATTAGGAAGAGCATTACAGCTCCGTTCCCGTTCGCGTTGCAACACCGAACATTCTCGACAAAAGCCGACCGACGCGGTCGCCAGAAGAAGAACAAGCCTACGCGCACGACGCCGTGGCCAGAAGCCAGCTGTGACATAGATCCTATTTTAATATAGGAAAATAACCTTTAAGGAAGAAGAATAATCCTTTATAAAAGGAAAAACTTATATATAAAATATATATAACGTGATCCACCATCGAGTGGAACAACCCATCGAGTGGAACACTTTTCCCAT
>MU857118.1:0-31897 GCA_033296705.1 Chaetomidium leptoderma | reverse complement strand
GGCCAATTGCCCCGCATTAGCCTGCGCCCCGCAGCTGGTTGCACTTATCTGCAGCTAGCCTGCGGCACTCTCCATCCTCCATCACTATCAATCTTACATTTCCGCTTTCTACATACAACCATTGAATGCAACGGCATTAGCTATACTACTTCGAGTAGTTAAACTTGCTAGTATATTATAAAAATCGTTTGTAACCTAGTTTTTACTAAGATCTGCTAAGAGGTAATATACCGCACTAAAAATTTCGCTTTACTACCTACAATAGGCTTAGATACCTAAAATCTTAGTACGATATTCGCCCCGAAGCCCTTTTTTCGTAACTACCGATTTTAGCGGTTACGGGCTAGGTAATAGTACTTGCTAGTACCCAACCCTAACCCCCTACGACCCTTCCTCCTAGACCTACCCTAGCCCTAAGACCTATAGTATATTCGTTAGGTTCTCTACTTATAATCCACTTGTACAATGTTCCTCTATTACTAGGTTACATGTAACTAGGTAACACTAAATTAAGGCTTGAAAGTAGCCTAGTCTCAAGGCCGACTGCAGCTTCGAGCGGAAGGTTCCTACTAACGTTAGTAGGATGTAGCATACTCCTTCCCGTATCCCCGATAGTCCGAGTACACCTATTGATAATGGGGTGATGGGGATGCGCTCCTGAGTGATTGTTGAGAGCGATTCCTCAAACTCGTCTTGTTAGTGGTTCTCGTAGTCCCGTCTGTGGAAGCGCAGAATATTGCTGGTCTGAGGTCAAAGCGCCGTTCGTTCACCCCTCGAGCTTGGTTCTTCAGCGTCTCTGCGACCCGAGCTCGACGGTCATATATTAACTGTATCGGGGGCCCCTCACGAACCGAACCATCAATATTGGGGCAAATCGCTTGGCATGTATGGGGTGGGCTCTGCGATTGTTCTTCGCGAACTCCTAACTTAACCTGGGTTAGTTATCGGTCGGGCTCCATAAACGCCAAACCTACGAGTCTCCGCCTCTTCAAGCCGCTGGGCTTACGCTATCCCGGAAGGGGACTTGATTGTGTGGGTGAGCTGGAAGTTGGCACAAATAGCGCCTCCCAAGTGTATGCCTGAAGTCCGAGCGGAAACCATGCCCAATGGGGATAAGAATGCTCGTTTTTTTCTTTAATAAAGAGATGAAAGACACTCGAGCGAAAATAGTTTCTGTGTCGGCAATTCAGCCACTTGACCAAGGTAACATTTCAAGCGGCCCGTGGGCGATCTCGCGGCGATCCGGCGGGGCATGTGGAGATATTAGAACTGGGCTTGGAGTCTACAAATCTAGAAAGGGAATCAAAGAAAGGCAATATGACAGACATGACAAGCTGTGGATACCGAGATACGCAACTCTCGACTGAAAGGCCAAACCCCCCGTCCACGTCGAGTCTACCTTCTCTCGAGTGTTGGTGCCATAGTGCTAAGCTAAGGTGGTATTTTGTTGCTGGCGGAGTCAACCTACTAAGACTTGATTGACTGCTGAGTCTTGATGCTTCAGGTCGTTCTCGAAGTTCCAAGTACCTCGTACCTAGCGCGTAGCACCCTAATTATCGCTGTAATCTCATATGTAGAGACTCTCCCGGATCTAATAAAAAGCTCGATCCAAGCCATCAGCACGGAGTAGTACGTAGTAACGGGCGACTAGGTATCAATTAAAGCTTACAAATACCTCATGACAGTACTCCAGAAACCTTACTCTGGCCTTCTCATCCACCACACAACACAAAACATTTTGTTGGTTTCCAATCCAGTCATGAATGTGTAAGGTAAGCAACCACATCAAGCAAGGGAGTTCATTATCCCTTTGTGGCGATTACTAACCTTGCATTTCTTCAGTCGCGTGATTTCGGTCCATAAATTATGTAGGTACCTAAAAATTACCTCTCTCCGCCCTTTCCCACCGCAGATCCTCACTGCGTTCCACAATGGCCTTGAGCAAGCTACCTCGGAGGCATTGGCCCTCGGTTCTACATTTCGGAAGGTGTCAACGTGCTTTGCAAACCGATGCGCCGATAGCCGAATCTACGCGGCTCTTTGGCCCGACAAGGACGAAGAGAGACCGGAACTGGAACGGATTGAGTCATCCCCACCCCATCCAAAGCACCACATATCGCGACCAACTCTGCCCCAGGCCAATCCATACAAAGGCCGTCCTTACATCCCTGGCATCTAACAACGATAACAATACGCACACGAGAGACATGGCGATGGAAGAAAAGCTTCAGTCGGTCGGGTTCCGGGAGTGGCTCGCGGCGGCATACCCGTGGACCCGCGCCCCGCTCATCGTGGGTGCGCCGATGCGTGTCATGTCGGGCCCTGAGCTGGCCGTCGCCGTGTCCCGTGCCGGCGGATTCGGCTTTATTGGCCCTGGCGAGAAACCGGAGAGCACGGCGGCTGATTTGGAGACTGCGAAAGGCCTGATCGCCGATTCCGGGATCGAGTATCCCGGCCCCGTCCTCCCGATTGGAGTCGGCTTCCAGATCTGGAACGGCAACGTCGATGTCTCGGCATCGGCAGTCTTGGAGTACCGCCCGGCTGCGGCCTGGCTCTTTGCGCCGCGGCACGGCCAGACGGATGTCGATGTTTGGACCAAGCGGCTGCGCGAGGCTTCTCCCGAGACGAAAATCTGGCTGCAGATCGGCACGCTTCAGGAGGCACTCGACGCAGCGCGGAGTGCATCGCCCCCAGACGTTCTCGTCGTTCAGGGTGCCGAAGCAGGCGGGCACGGCCGTGCATCGGACGGCATCGGGTTCATCACCTTGTTGCCGGAGATTGCGGATGCGACACGGGGCTCAGGGATCCCGCTGATTGCAGCCGGAGGTGTCGCCGACGGGCGGGGGGTTGTGGCCGCGTTGGGAGTCGGTGCAGCGGGCGTGTCCATGGGGACACGGTTCCTCGCCTCCCAGGAAGCGCGGATCAAGAAGGGTTACCAAGACGAGGTGGTGCGGGCGATGGATGGCGGCGCAAGCACGGCCCGGACTCATCTCTATAACCATCTTCGCGGCACCTTTGGCTGGCCTGAGCAATTCAGTCCGCGTACCATCGTCAACCGAAGCTGGGAAGAGCAACAAGCCGGCACCGCGTTTGAAGACATCAAGAAACGCCACGACGAAGCCGTCAGCAAGGGGGACGCAGCATGGGGCCCACAAGGGTGGACTGCAACATATGCTGGGGCGAACGTCGGGCTAATCAGGAATGTGGCTAGAGCAGGCGAGATTGTCGAGGGGGCTAGAGATGAAGCGGCGAAAATTATTGAGGCATTGAGTGGCTTGTAGCGCTAGCAGGAAATCATACAGAGGAACCCCGCCCAGGAGTCAGTAACCCAAATGCTGTTGCAAGCTATGCAATTAAACAATCGCGCTGTCCACATGCGCGATATCGTCGTCGTTATCCGTCCAGTTCCTTTCCGGGCCCCAGCAGATCTCCTTTCCACGAGCCTTTGCGACGTCGAGGAGGCCCGCCATCATTGCGCCAGACTTCTTGACGCTACTCCAGGCATCGAAATGAACGCGGTCAACGAAGGGCATCTCTGCCAGGACTTGATCGAGCAAGGTCTTGGAGAATCCCTCGTAGAATCCGTCGGCCTCGCGGAAGCCCTCGAAGACGTTATCACTCGGGTCGCACTGGACAAAAACAGTTAGTTTGTGCACACCGGCGCATTCGGAAAGCCCCAGCGCCGGATTCACGACCCAGCCACGCGGGGGCTTATTCCAGCCCGGTCCTAGGCGTAGCTCGAGGGATGTGAGCAGCCTACGCTGACGGGCGCTCAGCCGCGCAAGGAGGGGCTTCTTCGTCTTAAAAGACCTCCCAGGTTGCGTGGGGAAGATACGGAATGTGCGTGTGGTGTAGAACACATGCGAGGCCTCGAGGTAGAGGGTTCTGCAGGTTCGGAAAATCCCCAACTTCTTGTGGATGCGCTTGTAGTTATCCGCGTCGAGGTCAATGACGTGGTCCGTCCCCGCAAAGTAGAGGATATATATCTCGATACGAAGCTCCGTAGGCAGGTCCAGGAACCGGAAAGGCTTCCGAGGCACCCGTTCCTTTTTGGGTGGCACCTCTATCGGAACCTTAGTTGTATTGGAGAGTGAGAGGGCGTGGATCGGGATCTCAGAGATGTCGTCCTCGGGGTCATTTTGTGTACGGGTTGCGTGGGCGGGTGTCGCAGTGGAAGGGCCTCGAGCGGCGCGGGACGCCTTCGGTTTAAGGCGCCTGGGAGGCATTGTAATCCTTGGAATGAGCGACGAACGGGAAACTCGGGATGTACTTTCAGGTAAATGCTGTGGTGGCGGCATGTGTTAGTAAATTGCCCAAGCGGCATAGGAGTGTCGGGGGCGCTTTACTTGAAGTCGAGCGCATTCAGGGCTGCGGGAGCAAATGTGCAGAATCGACCGGGAAGAGTGCAGGTACGCTCAGTATGCACGAGGTGGCGAGAAGGAAGAACTCGGAGGGCGGTCCCATGGCGAGTACTGGTACACGGCAATCGGACCACCCTCAGAATGCATCCGCAGCAACCATGGCTGGCAATCTCGAAAGGACAGGCGGTTTGGCGTGGGTAGAGGCGCGGGACATGCGGAACCTCGAGGCGGGGTGGAGGGGGCTGATGAAAGGAGCAACAAGAACAGAGGAAAAGGCGATGCCGGTAAAATGCAATGGTTGAAAGATGAGGGTTTCCGGGCGTGAGGGGAACACCGGCAGCAGAGGAAGTCAACAGTTCAAAAATTGACAGAGGCGACTCGGGGAGTAATCGGAGAGAACGGCCGGGCTTCCCTCAGAAGAGTTGACACTCTAGACTCGGCGGGGCGATAAGTTAGAAGTGGGGCACGTGAGAGCGCGATGGGCCACTGCGATTCAGGATGACCGCACAATTGAAGGCTGACCACATTCGGCTAGCGCCATGGACCGCCTTGTGGAAAATTCCACCACCGAGCGACCAAACAGGATGCAGGAGCTGGAGTGTGGATTTTTGCCAACGATCAGCAGCGACTCGGACGGACGACGGCTCAAGGTTTTTTTCTTGGACCTGGCAATCCAGGCCGCAGCCAATTGCATCTAGGTCATACCTCAAACAGACACCGCTCCAGCTCCTCCAACACAGTCCACTGGGTCTGAGACGGACAAAAGCCATGATGCTGTCGCGAGCTGCCGCGCGCCCGGCCGCAAGCCTGCGAGCGGCGACCCTCGCAGCCCCGTCCGCCCTTCGACCGCGGAGCTTGCCTGCCATCTGGAGTCGAGGCATGGCAAAAGATAACAAACCGAGATTCTCGAAATCAACAAACAAACCCGCACCAAAACCCGCACACCCTCCGCCGGGCAGCCCCGCGTCCGCCTCCGCTTCCACGCCTGCCCCCGAACCTCCAAAGGAACCTGCCGCCGAACGGGCGGACGAGCCTGCCACGCCACAAGAACCCGCCCAAGACCCGATACCAGACTTTTCGAAGCTTCCCGATCTCACACAAGGCATTCCCTCGACACTCGCTTATGAGACCTCGGGTGCAACCAACAAGTCCGCGTTGGCCGCTTTAGAAGAGGAGGAGGCTGCCAAGGCTGGCGGGGGAGGTGGAAGGGCCAAGGGCGAGCTGCCCGCGTCGGCATACGTCTCGTCGACGGAGCGGCGGCGTCAAAAGCTGGCCCTTTGGGCTCTCGCCTTCGCCGGTCTGTCCGGCGTTGTTGGTGTTGCGTACCTCGGCCGGGACTGGGATGCCGAGGAGTTGTCAAAGAACCCCGATGTTCCCAACGGTTGGAGCATTAACCTGTGGTGGAAGCGCGCCATGGCCCGCATGGGCGATACGGTCACGTACTACCAGGAGCCAGCGTTCGAAAAGCTCCTGCCGGACCCCGACCCCTCGTTCGAGCGACCCTACACACTGTGCATCAGCCTGGAGGACATGCTGGTACACAGCGAGTGGTCTCGAGATCATGGCTGGCGGGTGGCGAAACGCCCTGGTGTGGACTACTTCTTGCACTACCTGAGCCAATACTACGAGATCGTCCTTTTCACCACCGTTCCGTTCGCCACGGGCGAGCCCCTAGTCCGCAAACTTGACCCGTACCGCTTCATCATGTGGCCGCTTTTCCGGGAAGCCACCAAGTACGAGGATGGTGAAATCATCAAGGTATGGTGATCAGAGTCGGAGTTGGCGTTGCAATTTGCAGACGTTTGGATATTAACGGCTGGAACAGGATCTGTCCTATCTCAATCGAGACTTGTCAAAGGTGATTGTCATCGACACCAACGCCAAGCACGTGCGCGCGCAGCCCGAAAATGCCATTATTCTGCCCAAGTGGACCGGGGATGTCAAGGACAGGGAGCTTGTGTCCTTGGTCCCACTCCTCGAATTCATCCACACGATGCAGTACGACGATGTGCGCAAGGTCATCAAGTCATTCGACGGCACCCACATCCCCACAGAATTTGCTCGGAGAGAGGCGTTGGCCCGGGCGGAACACAACAAACGGGTCCAGGCCAAGTCCTCACGTGGAGGGGGCATGAGCTGGCTTAGCAGCCACCTCGGCCTGAAACCGAGCAACATGAGCCTCATGGTGGCTCCCGAGGGCGAAGAAAATCCCCAGGAGGCATTCGCCAAGGGGAAGATGTTACAGGACATCGCCCGTGAGCGCGGTATGCGGAACTATCTGATGCTCGAGGAGGAGATCCGCAAGAACGGCGAGAAGTGGCTCAAGGAAGAGCAGGACGCCATGGAGGCGGCCCAGAAGGAGGCTATGAAGAGCATGAAGACATCCTTCTTCGGCTGGTTCACTCCGCCTGAAGAACAGAAGGGAGGGGCTTCGAGCGCCAGCGAGACCTCGCGCAACTAATGACGTGCAGTCCCACGTTTACTTCACCATGTATAAGAAGCTCAAAAACCCCACTTTCTCTCGCACCTGGGGATTGTATTTTAGGGAGATAGATGTCGGGCCCTCTCCTGGTTGATAGGATTCATGCCTCTGGGGCACAAGTTATGTACAATAGGGTGGGAGTTGCATAAGAGGCTGATCTAGAAACGTAATAGTTCAGAAGTTAATCTTCTGGGCCTGTATCATATCATAGCCCGGACGATGCTTAAATGTACAACAATTCTCAGCAACCATCTCACACTCTGGTGTACATGCATGTGTCTACCTGTCCGGCAAGGGATGGGTCACGAAACGCAAGCAGGTTTCCAGTCAACAGGGCCAGAACGCAATGAGACAGCCGCGAAAATAACTTCAACAGGTGGCACATGAAAACTGCTACTACCGAGAGCAAGAAATGAAGCAGAGAATGTAACAGCGTAGGCAAAAACAACAGAAGAACTCACTCTGGGAGCAGACGTAGCAGCAAACCGGGAAGTGTACATACATACAGATGGAATTATGGTGTCTTAAGCTCTATACATGGAAAAGTACATACTAGTACAACACGGCGGCCGCGTTATCTATCCCGAGCCACCGCCTTTAACCACATCCGCCCCTTTCGCGGGGGTGTCCGCGCCGGCAACTTTTGTCTGCGGTTTACACAGCCGGGCCACAGACCTCTCCACGGCCGTGTCCACATTGAGCCCAAGAGCCGACAGCACTGTTGCAATGACAAGCAGCAAGACAGCCACCACGACGATCAGGTCCAAGATGTGCACCAGCCACCAAAGGTACTGCTTCCCCAGCGGGCACGTTGCATACTCTGCCTTCCACTCCCAGCTGGATTCGTCAAACCAGATGCTCACCAGGCCAGCATTGCCGCCAAACCCGCCCATCATGCTCCGCACCGTGACCTCCCGGACACCAGGGAGGTCGTCGTGGCCAACGATGGCGGCCGCATTCGCCTGGCGCCAACGCTTCACCTCCCATGTCCGCTGGTCCGAGTCTGCGATCGACTGGTTGATGTAATGCCATGTGTCGCAACCCTCGTGGTCATGCCCGTTGAGGATGATACCCCGTCTGCCACGGCCGCGGCCTGCCACTTTGGCATTGCCCGACATGCCCAGGATCCCCTCGAGGAAGCCCTTGCTGGCGGCGGCGCTCAGGTGGTTCTGCTCGCGGAGGCTGCCGTCGTGCTGGTGGAAGTCGAAGAAGGGGTCGTCGACGCAGACTCCCTGGGGCTTGTACAGCGGGATGTGAGTGAGGATCACGGTGAAATGGCCCTTGAACTCGACTGCGGCGGCCGTGTCGATGATGTTGTTGATGAACGTGTACGTGTCGTCCTGCAACTTGGTGGACACGGCGGGCGTGTCGAGGTTCATGTCGTTGAGCACGACGATGCGCAGTTCGGGGACCAAGCGGTCCGAGGTGGGGTCGGCCTCGAAAACGGTCTCGGCGAGAGAGCTGTTGGTCAGGGGCAGCTCGAATCGGAGCTCGTAGTTGACCTTGCCGAATGCGCTCTCGAATCTCTCGGCCCTCTCCTCGTTGATGTCTCCTGCGTAACCAATGTCATGGTTCCCGGCCACGTTGATGATGCGCCGGGTCCAGGCGGTGGACTCGTTGAACGGACCACCGCCCAGATTGCCCGCCAGGTCGTACTCGCTGGCCGGGTATGCAGCCACATGGTCCGGAACACGCTCAGCGCCGCGGAACACGCGGTTCCAGTATCGGCTTGCGCGGCGGTAGAATTCGTTGTTGTCGAGCCATTGACTTCCCACTAGATCGCCGAGCACGGTGACGTGCGTCGGGCGCGTCCACCAATGCACCGTGCGGTAGATGTGGGCGAGGTAAAAATCGTTGGCAAAGAGGTCGAGGAGCTTGCGTAGCGATTCTGCCGCGTCAAAGGCATCCTCGAAGAAGACGTCGACGAGGTCGTGGGCGCTCTGGCGGATGCGCTGTCGCAGCGACGAATGGCTCGATCGGAACGTCACATGTCGAAACAGGCTCTTCAGGTGCGGGAAAACGCCCAGGTAGTTGGTCGGGATCGAGGTGTCCCCCTCGAGTTGCGGGTCGCCCAAGGCGAGCAGGCGGAAGGGGGCGGGCGGTCGGGACGGGGACGGAACGAAGACGGTCGGATTGCCAGCAGTGCCCGCGGCAGAGTGCCAATGCACCTTGGCTGTCTCGAGAAAGGCGGCGCGCCCAGTGTTGGCCGAGACCACGGCGTCGTCCTGGCCGGGCGGCAGCGGGAATGCGCATGTGCTGAAGACCGGGTACAGGTAGAGGTAGATGGTCAGCACGACCGACAGGGGAAGCAGGAATCGCAGGCCATGGCGGAGCAGCGCGGTTGCGGACAGGCGCGTCATCAAGACAACGGCATGGGCCGCTCAACGTGCCCCTACCGATGCAAACAAGAAGAAAATACAAAGAAAAGAAGCAAACGATGGAAGATGCTGCGAGCGGTTGTTGGGAAAGTGAAACAACCAAAAATGTCGAAAAGGGTCCCGCCGCCCGCGTTTCTGCATCGCGCGGCTTGGCGCGGCGGCTGCAGGGTCTCAACTCTCAGGGGCTCTCTGGGTTAGGGTAGTGGGCCGAGCCACCTATCGCTGGCGGGAATAATTGTGAGTGAGCCCGACCTCTTTCTCCGAGTTAACACTTCCATTCTCGCATCACCCCTGCCCCCCAACATAGCCAGGGGAGCACTGTTGACGCCTTCTATTCAAAGGGTGAGCAGGGACCTGAGCCAACGATATGCTCCGAGTGTCTAGCTTTTCGTGAACTACCAGGTACTTTACTCCAATCAATCTTCAACTAAGGTACTCGAAGGTCGACCGGCCGGCGCCACAGGTCCTTAGGTTGGGTTGAAACTTAAAAGTTGAAACCTTGCAATAATTCCTGAGTACTAAACTCTACCTATGCAGGCAGAGGGGACAAGCCGCATTGTTCAAATTAGTGATGTCCGCTCCTCTCCCCATAGTCAAACCCATCCTGATCTGTCCTAAAAACCTCCTCCAACCCAGATTTCTCGTAGTAATCCGAACCAAACCTCAACGGAAGACACATCCCCCCCTGCGCATCTCTATGATCGCCCCCAAAACACGCCTTTCCCTCGGGGCACGCCATCCCCGTTTCCCCTCCACACACCTCAGCAAACGGCCAGCAAATACCAAATCCGTCGCACGAGGGCCCGCAGTTGTCGACGTGTCTCGGATCAGCGGTGCAGTACTCGCGGCGCTCGTCGCAGTCGTCCATAAACCCCCAACCCCCAAAAATGGTGTAGATTTGCACCTGGGAGATGTCTATGTCTCGGCAAGTTCCTGGGCATCCCTCAGACCAGCTGTTGACCCATTGGGTGCAGTTCGTCGAGACCGGGATGCAGGTCAGGGTTCCGGCGCAGTCGCCGAGGGACTGACCACAGGGTTGGCCAATGTCTGGAGGACTCGAGGCGAGCGGTATGGAAACAGAGACTTGGATGTTAAAAACGAGAACCGCAGCGGCGATGATGGATATGCCGCGCATGTTGGGGCGAGACATATTAGCCTACTCGTGCTGTGACGTTAAGCATATTAATTCGCTGACCGACCTGTCGCCGAGGTTTGTGGGGGATGGTCAGCAGGGCACACTCATGTCCGAAGGAAGGGTAACTTTGATGTGATGCCTCCCTCGGTTCCTCCTATCATACATTCCCCGCTGACTTTTAAACCACAGTAAACTACAACATGGACTGGACACAGCCTTTGCTTTGGACACCGAGATCACCTGGCCCAACCGCGGGTCCAAATTGCCGGCGAACCAGAAGGTCGTCAAACACCTGCTCCAAGCTCACCAGCGCCTTGGTACAGATCTGGTGATGGAGGACGATCCGTGGCGCGGCGATCAGGATGCCACTCCTCATGCCCATGTCGTTCAATGTTCTGGATGTGACACCGATTCCCGCGAGATCCAGCCAAACGATGTTGGTCTCTGTCGGGCGCACCAGCTTCCCGCCTCTGTCTGTCCACATGCGTGTCACCGTCTCGGCCATGCCGTGGGTAGCGCCAAAGACACCTCTCGCGTCGGTGTCTCCCGGCCCAAAGTTCTCGAGCACTGCTTCTCGGGCAGCAGCCGCCAGTACGCCCGTCTTTCTAACCCCGCCACCGATGCTTTGGCGCAGCCTCTTGACCCGGCGAATGACTTCGGCCGATCCCACCACCATGGCCCCTATCGGCGCGCCCACGCCCTTGGCAAAAGACAGCGTCATGGCGTCGGTACAGGATGCAATCTCGGCCAGCGTCCCTGCTCGCCCAGAGGCAACGGCGTGCCATATCCGCGCGCCGTCGATGTGCACCGAGACGCCGCGACGGGACGCCCACTCCTTTATGGCGCGCAGTTCGCTCAGGGGGATCACGTTGCCGTGCGCTGTATTCTCAAGGCTAACGACTTTGGTCGGACAGATTTCCCAGCGCGTCCATGTATCTGTGCCTGACACGGCGGGCACATTTGCCATCTTGGCGACATCTTCCACGGTCAGGTATAGCCCGTTGGACGGCCGCACTGGCTGCACCGTGGCGCCCGAGAGGTGGGCGAGGCCGCCTGCTTCGAAGTTGACCACGTGAGCCGAGGCATCCTGGCGGATGCCATGAGGCGCGTGCTGACACAGAGCACCGATGGCCAACTGGTTCGCCATGGTGCCCGTCATGACAAATGCGCCTGCTTCACGCCCGCACACCTCTGCCATCTGACGCTCGAACAGGCTCGTGGTCTGATCCTCCCCAAAAACATCGTCGTTCAGTGTTGCTCGGCTTATGGCTTCCAACTGGCGGATCGATGGCGTGGTTATTGCGTCCGCTGCTGCCCCGTTAGTAGTGGAAGGAGAAAAATGGGGGCATACGGTCTAGGGACTCACTTCAAAAGTCGAACGCGGTTCCTGTTTGGGCAGGATCGCCCCAAGAAGCTCCCTCATGGACGGCAGGCGGGACTTGGGTTGTACCACTGGGAGCCAACTTGGTGCCCCAGGCACGGTTGGGCACCGTGGTCTGGGTCATGGTCATGGAAAAAGAAGTATCGGGCGGTTGGCGGCGCGGTCAAGATCAAGCGAGATTCCCAGATGGGTTTCAAGGAAAAAGTTCGTCATTCTCAGTCAAGAGACGTATGTAGGTTCGGACGGGTGCAATAGCTCCGTTATAGGATTTATACATGGGCGACCACAAGTATGCCTTGCTACCTACATGTAGGTAGGTAGGTACCCACGTACCTCACCTCAGCTTACCTCTGCGATTGGTGATCACTGATCAGCCAGATCAGTGGTAGATCACAGTCCCTGCAGCGGCTCGAGAGCGGGTTCCTGCACACCTCGCAAGGCAGACTGATGCTCCTTTTCTGACCTATCAGGTGCTCGCTTAAAAAAACAAAGCGGTGACACCCTCGCGCCAT
The DNA here is from genome assembly GCA_033296705.1 of Chaetomidium leptoderma. Taxonomy (NCBI): domain Eukaryota; kingdom Fungi; phylum Ascomycota; class Sordariomycetes; order Sordariales; family Chaetomiaceae; genus Chaetomidium; species Chaetomidium leptoderma. Next base: position 19,648 of record MU857118.1, on the reverse strand, counting down.
CTTCACCGCAGCTTTGAACGAAAAGGAGCGGAAGATCCTTTGCGCAGGGCGACCACTAATTGCCAGAGGTCGGGCCGATATTATGTACAAGCGATCCGGTTCCCGCCGCGCATTCAGGAACGTTCCCGGCTTCCAAGTCCGAAACGGGGGAATAACTATGCTCTGAACCGACTTTACTACTCGCACACCAATCCTCGTGGTACCCTGGGTAGGATCAGGGCGAACTCCTTCTGGCCCCTACGCAGACCTCACCCGGGTTTCCCTGTGGCTCTTCCGAGGAGCGCCATTTGCTGTCAACCGCAGAATTGAGTGTAGCATTCGCGCAGAATTGAGTGTAGCATTCGGCGCGAGAGTACCTCTATCCGAATCCTTCTCTTCTTCTCCTTGATCGTCCCAAGGCCCGCGATTGGAGCCAGGCAGAGCCTGTAGGAATCAGTGGGCCCCGGTCTGGTGTCAGCTCTGGTCTTACATCTACTGTCATGTTCGTATCCCGATCCAGTAACTGGGTACCCACAAGGCAGCCGATCCAAGGCCAAGCTACTTGGGGATGACAAATTGACCTGACCGGACAGAGCAGGAAGAGTAAAATGGGTCTGACCAAGTCGTGTCAAATCTTCGCTCCCCCCCCCTCTAAACACATGTCAACACCTCAGCCGCCGAGAGGGTATTCTTCGTTTCTACCGGCGGTGAGATATTTGGTTAGAAAAACTTCAAGCTGAACGGCTCCGGTGGGCATTCACGGCGAGGTATGCTCTTCATCTTATGCTTCTCCCATTGCTGTGCCTGATATATCCACCACGTACTGTGTATGTCCGTGTGCTGACGCCGCAAGAGAGTCGGAGCCAACAATGTTAAAACCGGGCATCGTCACCGTGCAAGAAATCAAGGATGCAAATCCAGAGTCGCAGATTGCGAACCTTGGGCTCCAACGGAGGAGTGACGGTTTGATTTCCTGGCGGCCGGACAGCAAAGACCATCCGCGAAACTGGACAACTGCGAGGAAAGCGTTTGACACGACGGTAATCATCTTCCTCGAATTCTTTGTGTAAGTTCCTACCAGCATCCGTTCTGTCTATCTCTGAATCCCATTTCTATGCACTAACCAGGTGCTGTACATGTATAGTACTGTTGTCAGTACAGCCGGCGTAAGTACCCGCCTTACCGATCTTTCCTGCTGCCCCCAAAGCTACCTACCTACCTTATCCAAAGGGGACGTTTAAGACTAACCGTTCCCGGCGGTGTTGTGCGTTACAGGCCCCAGTCGCACATGCTGCACAGCTAGAATTTAGCCTTGGCAAAGTGTCTTCGATTTTGGCCTTCACATTCATGTAAGTGAAAGGATTCATATCCCATCACTCCGTCGATATCAGACCCTTCTAGTGCGTATGCCTTTTTGCTGATTTTTCGTCGAAACCAAAAAAAAGGTACAATCTCGGGCAGGCATTCGGCGGTTTATTAACGCCGGCACTGTCCGAGCTCATCGGGCGACGCACACCGTATCTCGTCTCTTGCGCCGTCTTCAGCTGTTTTTGTTTCCTCATAGGCATCGTCCCGCATTTCTCGGTTGTGTGGATCGGCCGCTTCGTTACGGGGTTCGCGTCTGCGGTGCCTGCTGTTGTTACTGCCGGCAGTATCCAAGACATGTTCGATGGCAAGCAGCGCGTCTGGCTCGTCGTTGTCTGGAATGCCGGTTCGACGGCCGGCCTTTGCATAGGCCCCGTTTACGGGACTTACATACTGTCAGCGCTAACCTGGCAGTGGGTATTCCACAGCTCGGCCATCATCACGGCCGTTTGTTTCTTGTGTCTTCTCGGGGTTCGGGAGAGTAGACCCAGCCAAATCATGAAGCGCAAACTCGCCATACTCGACCTGCAGGGTGTGGAAAACCTCGATTGGTTCAACCCTGACCATTCACCCGACGTCAGGACACTTGTCAGATTGGCCGTCATCCAGCCCGTCAAGCTACTGGGGACAGAGCCCATCGTCATCATGGTCACGACCATTTCGGCCGTATCCTGGGGCATCATCTATCTCTTTACCGAGTCTCTGCCGGACGTGTACATCTCCATGTCTGCCGGGTTCACACGTACGACGTCCTCCCTGGCATTCTTGGCCTTGATCCCCGGTATTCTACTCAGCTTTTTGCCTCGTCTGTGGGACCAAAGGGTCGCCCACCAAGCGCTCCAGCGCGGAGAGAAGATGCTACCGTGAGTTCATTCACCTCATACTACTGAACATGTCCAAGATACGATACTGACGTTGCGTTAGGGAGGGCAAGATCATGGGTTTCGCGATTGCCGCCCCTGCGCTGGCCATCGGGCTGATGTGGTTTACCTGGACGGTGCCTCCGGCGGCGACCTACATCCATTGGCTCGTCCCTACCGCAGCGCTGGTCCCCGTCGGGTTTGCAGTCAACGAGATGGCTTACACGCTCAGCGCCTATCTCATCGACGCTTACTTACTCTACGCCGCTTCCGCCTTTTGCGGCTTAGCTTTTGTCCGCGCATTGGTTTCGGGCTTCATGCCGCTAGTGGCACAGCAAATGTACCCGGCGTTGGGGGCAAACATTGCGGGTACAGTTGTGGCATGTTTTGCCCTTGTCTTCTGCCTGGCCCCGTGGGTTTTCTTTCGTTACGGTAAAACCCTGAGGGAGAAGAGCCCGTTCGCCAGATACAGCTTGGAAAGCCACCTGAAAAGCCCGGTTCCGTTGTAAGATGGGCGTGGGAAGTTGTAATTGGCATGTATGTATCTTGCAGGGGGGAAAGAGGTTTCGGTGTTACTTGGTTGATATCTCAGTTTTCTTTTGTCCTTGATATAATAATCGGCCGGTCCTGCCAGACCAGGCTGGTCTCGAATGTACGGAGGGTTTTTAGCAGAATGAACCAGGGAGGACGAAAACATTACAACGATGTGGTTCTCGATACGCTGATGACCCTTCGTTTATCGCGTCTCCCAAAGGACTCAGCCACTCAGGTGCGTGGTTGGTAACATTCAGGGGCAATGTCCAACCCTAACCCTTAGACTGGTTGTTACCCCTGAAAACAACAAACATTGGAAAGAGGGTGACAAAATCAAGAGCCCAGGTTGGAAGCATCCAATTCCAAGCCTCATCGCTATCCCTTGGACATTCAAAACCCCACTTCAGAGATCTTGAAACCCCCCGGACACAACTTTTGAAACACCGCCTCAGGATCATACTTCGCCGCTACCTCCCTCAACAACTGCAGGTTCTTCTCGCCGTAACTCGCCATCGGGTTCTGGCTCTTGTCGGCATAATTCAGATACCGCCACTCGAGCAGGCCGCCCTCGATTCCGCGCGCAAACTCCTCGACCGCGTCGACCCAGGCCTTCACCTTGGCATAGGCAAAGGTCTCCTGCTCGGGCGTCTTGACCATGGCCGTGGCGAGGAACAGCACGCCGTTGTGCGGCTGCCGGTCGACGCCCATGACGTTGCCGCCCGCCGCCGCGCTGTTTTGCCCGAATACGGTGGGCAGGGGTTGGAAGAGGCACTGCGTGACAAAGTCCTGGGCAGGGATGAAGGCGATGAGGTCGGCGACGAGCTGGTCGTGCAGCGCCGAGGCGTGCGCCAGGATTCGCGAGTCGTTCTTGAACGTGAGGGTGAACCAGATGTCGCTGGAAAGAGCGGGCGGTTAGTCGGGGCCGTGGTATAGGGCCCAGGGATCGGGGAGGACTAGACTGGACTCACTGCAGCTGAGGTGGGATGTTGTACTCGAAAGCCATCTCGGACACGGACGTCATCTTGACTGTGTTGAGAATCTCGGGCAATGCGAGCCACTTCTCGTAGGCGGGCGGTCTTTCGATGCCGGCGACGTTGGCGTAGAGGGTCGCGACAACGATGTCTTTGAAATCGGGCATGTGGGTGAACATGGCGACGAGGTTGCTGTCGGGGTCGTTGGCGACGTTGTCGGTAAAGGAAGTGATGGCTTCGATAGCGGCCGGAATCACCTGCTTCGGCAGGAACGCCATGCCGCCCCAGACTTTGACGCAAGGGATGGCCGCCATGATGAACTTGGTCACGATGCCAAAGTTGTTGGAACCCCCCTTGAGCGCGCGGAACAGGTCCGAGTGGTTGTCCTTGTCAGCCGTAATAATGCAGCCGTTGGCGAGCACCACTTCGTAGGCGACGACGTTGTCACACGCGAAACCGCGGCGGGCCGTGAAGAAGGTGTTGCCGCCGCCCAGCAGCAGACCGGCGACGCCGACGTTGCCTTCACGCCCGCCGGCAACGGCACGGCCGTGCTTGTGCAGCTCGGCATAAACTTCTTTCCAGCGGCACCCAGGCCCGATGCTGGCTGTCTCGGAGGCGGAATCGTAGACGACGCTGTTCAGGAGGCCCAGGTCAATGGTGATGCCGCCCTCAATGTTGTTGGAGCCCGCCCAGTTGGTGTGGCCGCCGGAGCGCACGGCGAAGGGCTGCTTGGCCCCGGTCAGGGCATTGAGTGCTGCAGAGACCTCATCAGCGGAGCGAGGCCGGACGATGGCGGCAGGCCGGATCTTTGCGCTGTTGGACCAGTACGAATCCTGGCGCCCGTCGTAGTCGGCGTCACCTGGGACGAGTATCTGGGACTGCAAACCGGCGGCCGCGAGGCACTCGGTCTGGGAGGGAACGTTCTTGGGTGCAAGGGCGGTCATGATTTTGGGGCATGAGGTTGGTCCGATCTCAAGCAGGGTTCGAACTTCAGAGACAGGCAGGAGTCAGGACTCAGGGGCATTCCGCCGTGCTGTGAGAAGCACTGATATTTGTGCCCAACACCCCCTCATTAGTTGCCTCCGCAATCTGTGGCAGCACCCGTCCAGGCTACGACCGGCGAACGAACCGATTGGGGGCCGGCCCGGACCGGGGCTCGCGAAACACGCGCTGGTGGAGCATTGAGAAGGGGATCGAGGGTTCGCGACTGGCGGCGGGTTTAGTTAGGTGCTTGGCAGCAGAGTTCAACGGCTGGCTGTTGGCGTGAGAGACCGGCACGACCGGCAACGGGGGTGGGGAGCCAGTGGCCACTCCTCAACGCGGACTGTTCCTTCGCCCCCCTGAGGGTAACAGGGCAATGTCGTATGAACCGAAGAAAGCAACCAACTGCCCTTAGCCAAACTCTAATTAAGCGGCGCAATTCCTTTGGTGTTGCTGTCGTCTTGTCAACCAACCCACGAGTTGCCTGCATCTAGCCAGCGAGAGAGGCAGAGCGAGGGAATGCCACAACACCAGTGACGTGCAAGCCGACATTACACCAACATGGCTACCCTCGCGACAGTCAACGGCGTGCCGGTGGTTATGCCGCCGTCTGAGGGCTACGTCGTCGACTTTGACAACCCGAAAACAGCGTCACCAAAGCGTATTGGCTGTTTGGCGCCGGAAACTGTCTCTGCTTGCTCTTCATGTTGCAGCGTGTCTACGTTAGGGCCGTTGTGCAACGGCGTGTGCAATTAGAGGACGGCACGCTTTTTTGACACCATCCTATGCGATGTAGCCGGGAGCTGACCTGTTGGGAGCTTGTCTTGGGGTCCCATATGTATTTTCTGTGGTGCTGCAGGTGTTGATGATCCGTATGCCCCCCGAACACTACCTCGAGACGCCGGACAGCCCCCCCCACCCGAACCAAGGGAAAGCCTATAGATTAAACCATACAGTCGAAAAAAGGTTGACTCCCGATGAGCCAACATAAGTACCAGACCGGAGCATGCGCCAAACAACCTGAAGACATGTACATACATCTTTAAGTTACCAAACCGAAAGAACCCATATACCATGGTATCAACACCGCCTTTGGAATGTACAAAGGAAAAAGAACGAATGCTCTCATGCACCACTCACCCCCCCGGGACCCTCATGAAACAACAGGAGCGGCCATTGGCCACTGTGTGTGTTGCCCATTGCGTCTCCCTGGCCGACGTGATCAACCACGCCACCAACGCCGACGTCGCCCGGCCGTCCGGAGTTGAGTGTGAGCAGGGCGTTGGCGCTGTAACGGTCCTGGGTGTCCTGGATGGCACTTGTCCAGTCTTGCCACGTGTTCGCCGGCGCTGTATTGTGCGCCATGAGTTGAGTTTGCGATGGCCAGTTATCCGCCGCCTGCCCGGCAACGTGTTGGGTTGCTTGCGACGCAAAGGCGATTAAAGGATTCTGCGCCGCAGCCGCTTGCTCCATCGCGGCTGTGGTGTGCGAGGCCGTCGCTGCTGTGGCGGCAGACGCTGCTGCGTAGAGATACTGCGCCCCGTCGGCCGAATCGCCCGTCCCGTTCCCGTTTTGGTTAACGTTAGTCCCGCCGCCGGGCTGATCGCTATAACCGAGAGGCGGGTAAGACGCCGTGGGTGCCGTTACGCCAGGGTCGTAATAGCTGTTCCCGTTCGTTGTGCCGGTATTGCGTTGTTCTAGAACGGCTGCCCCTGCACTGCCGGGCACCAGGGCGTTGTCTATTTGTTGCTTTGATTTCATAGGTTGTTGATACGATGGCGACTCCTGTTTGGGGGCGCCTTGACCGGCCGATGGTCCCGGTTGACGGCCCATGTCCTGTTCGATCCAGTTGATCGTCCTTTCAATGACGGCATTTACCTCGTTCGCAAGTCGATTGCCGGTGCCTACAGCTACGTCAGTGACAGAAACGAACAAGCGGAAAGTTGGCGGGACTGTAGAGGCTTACCCAGAAGTTTCCCGATCTCCCCAATGATGTTTAGCCACAGCGACATGTCTTCCCGAAGAGTGGCAACCTCGAACGCCGTTGTTTCGTAGCGTCGCTGCCAATGTGCCACGAGGGACGAGAATATGGCAGCAACGTATACCGCCAATTGGTACCAGGTTGTGTCCAACGACTTCAACTTGAACAGCGAGCCGACTACCTTGAGAAGCTTCTGCGCCGTGTCTTCGCAGATCCTCGTATTCTCGGCACCGATCTTGGCATCATCCGTCAGGCAGACAGAGGGATGTCTGAGACACAGGGTGAACTCGAGACAGAAAGCTTGGGTATAAAGCGCAAAGATTTGGTTTGTGGGCTGGCACTTGTCCAGCCTGAGCTCGTCGGGCAGGTTGTCTAGGAGATCGCGCAGGCCCTCTTCGAGCTGGTTGACCACTTGGAGGTAATTTTCGGGGTCACGCCGCACGCCGTAAATCTTGGAAAACATCTCCATGTACAGAGGCGTGACCTTGTATCCCGCGAGCCCGACATGATAGTTGCAGTGTCCGATCTTGGAACGATCTAGGATCCCGTCTTCCCCAAGGTACTCGTCGCTGATGGCAATGGGGAAGTCGACGTCGAACTCCTCCATCGAGATGGGCATTGGCCTGCCGAGGCGGCCATTCAAGGTGCACAAAATGCCAAGGATGGCCCACCAGATTCTCTTGCGCACCTCGTTTTCTAAAGTCGTGCCGCCGCCCGGAATCTCGACAGCTCTGTGCAGATTCAGCTCGATGGCTCTCACAAAGGCGAAGTTGGCGACGTTCAATGAGCACCCAGGTTTGGGAAAGTTGCGAGTATGCGAGACGATCATGGCCAGGGCCTGACAAGACGTCAAGGTTTGAGAGACGGCGAGGTCGAAGAATTTGCTCAGGCTCCAGTGGTAATGCTTGTTGGACAGATCGTTGAGCTGGGCGTGCTTCTCAGGCTCTTCGCGGTTCCGGATGCCGTACTGGAAATATATGGTGGCGAAGACCATGTGTACGACGACTAGCTCTGGCACTGTTGGCTTGAAGGTTGGGTCGTCGTAGATGCGTGTTAACTGTGGGCAGAATCAGCGGTAGGCCCAGATTGACTGAAGCACATGGGAACTTACAAGCTGGAGGAACGAGGGCTTGTGCAGCATTGGGAGAAATGGGAAGATCATGAGGAAATACCACTCGGCGTATTGCAATGCATCCTTTTTGGAGGGCAGTTCGACGTTGCCTAGATGAGGATTGACGTTGAAGCTGGACTGGAGGAAGGCCATGACGGATTTGTTGTAGAGCGGCGAGCCGATGGGGGCACCCGGGGGAGGTTCGTCCATATCTGGGGCGTCATACGCCGTGATATCGATAGTGGCTCCAAGGATGGACAGTGTTGTCCCCTTGATGGAGCTCAAGGGGGCACTGTCTGATGACACGCCTAGGTAACTGTCTTTCGGCCTGGATGGGAGCAGGGGCCACGCCGTGTCGGCGCCGCTGTTCGATGGCGGCTTCTGCCGGCCGTTCTTGACCCATACGAGGCCGACCTGATGCCATTGATCCTTGGAGGACGGGTCCTGCGCGGGGTTTCCGAGGTGGTCGAAGGTGATCCCGGGCGGGTAGGTGGTGGTGTACCCGGGCCACTGCCATGGCCTGACTTCCACTCCGTTGGTCTCAAGTAACTTCTCGAGCTCGCGAATATGGACGAGCATGGCACCCTTTTCGCGTTCGAGCTGTTGCAGATAGCCTCTCCGCTCGGTGCGGCCCGTGACGCGATCGGTGACATAACAGTCGAGGTTCTGGTTGGCGCAGTGCGAGCAGCCTTCAGCGAGAGCATCGCAACGGATCTTGCGCACCTGCACGATGCAAAAAACGTGTCAGTATTGGGCATGAGCAAGGGTTGGATATCAGACATGACATTGCCGGGCAGCAAAACCGCAGCGAAAAGGACACGGCCACGGTGCACACACCTTGCATCGATCGCACGCTTGCCCCGTACGCGTGTACGACTGCAGCTTGCTCTTGACCACGTTGGAAAATTCCTCGGGCCCGCGCTCGAGACGCGCCAGTTTCAGTTTGGGTGCCGAGGCGCCGTCGGCTGGGCCATCACCGGCGTCGCTGGGCCGCTTGAGGGGGCGGGCTTGAGGCATGGTGTGGTTCGGCGTGTGGTTCGGCGACCGGCAGCTTCCGGTGCACTTTGGGGGGTGGTCGGGTGCTCTGTGCCGCGCCAGTACGGGCGGCGAGGCGGCGACGAGGAACCCTTCAATTGAAGGCGCTGCGAAGGTCCGACACACGATGCGGAACGCGTGGGAGAGTCACCGGCGCCTTGCTTGGCCCGGTCGAGGATCGGACAACTGGACGGGGTTTGCCGATGACGGATGGCGGATGGGTGAGAGAGATGGAGAATGCCGCGACCCAGATGCTCAGGGGCGATTGCATGGCCCTGTAGCCAAGGGAATCCCGCTAAATGAAGAGCGCCGCGTCCAGAATGTCGGGACTTCCTGCCGGCCCACCCAGACATGGGTCCTAAGCGTTAAGCGCGGCCCTGCATCGGGACCACAGTGCGAGCGCCTTGACCTGTCGTTCTAATCTCAGATGTCTGCCCGAGGAAAATCTTGCGTGGGTCCGGGCACACACTGGCCTTTGCAATGGCAGAATTCGGCTGCCGATAGTTAACCTGATCTGTCGCATGTTGAAGTACTCTAGTGATACGTGGTATTCACATGCGTATGGAATCTCGGACCCATACCGTCTCCCCAAGAATGGATAGAGTACTACTGAAGTACCGGTAGTAGACGAAGAGCGCGGGTGGATTTTGAAAGCCGGGAGCTCCATCCAGGGATCGACCCTTGGCGACCTTGAGTCTGAAGCCCCCACCCAACAACTGGCATTCTGCCCCAGCGTCAACGGCTCGACCCCGCGCTGCCCCTCGTCCCAGTCAACATCCGATCCGGGGTTGCATCTATCCGTCATTTTGGTTCTGTTTTCTTGACCCGCGAACATCGGAACCACCAGGACCTCTAGGTGATTTTTCACGTACTCACAACAAAGAGAGAGAACCAACCGCAACCGCAGCACAATCGCGAAGCACCACCCCCCCACCCAGCCTCTCCCCGAGTTCAGGGAACGAACCCTCAACCAAAGATTTAGGAAGCATGGCTCTCGAAAAGCTCGAATTAGAACATGTTCCCACAGCATACCAACTTTACGCAGGTTTCTTTCGCGATGTGACCAACGCCGAGTTTCTCCACGCGCAACTGCTCTCTCGGAACAGCGAGTTTGAGTATGCCTTCATCGACGCTTCGTCGGTCATCTCGCGGCTACACCTGGTCTCCGCCGTGTACAGCGCGGTCAATGTCTTGTTAGATGGGACATTACGGACACCAAACGTTCATTCCGAGATTGTGGTGTCCTTGAACACCAACAACAATGTACTGCCCCCTCTGGAAAGATTTCGACCCTTTTTCCTCGACCACTTTCTGGCCTCATTCTTACCGCTTCCAGATCGCAGATGCCTACCGAAGATGGGGTATAACACCCGGCAAAACAAAAGACTTGATCGTGGTCAAGGTCGTACCTCCTCCGTCGCCTGCGCAAGACGAAACCCCGACACAACCACCGACACAGCTAGCCATATGGGACCACCTGCAGCAGCACGTCAAGGGAACACCGACGCCCTTAACGGACTCCGAGCTCTCCCAGGCCACCGACTGGCCCAAAGTGCGCAAGTATTACCGCCTCAACGGCGTGCCGGCGTTGGACCGGCTTGCCGACGAGCAAGAGAGGCGGAAACACAGCGAGAGACTGGCAATTATGGGCATGGCGTTGCGGGGGCTATGAGGGACAGGGGGGTCAATGGTTGTGATCAGTGGAAAATTACACCGGTGGACATGCTCGAGCGCAGGCCGAGTTGATCAAACAAACCCGGGGAGGAAATATCCACGGGGCGGCTGCAGGCAGACAGCAGCCCGGGAGGACCCCAGTATCAAAGCGTTTCACCGTCAACCGTTGGTTGGCGTCGGTCTCCGGTGGAAAGCCTTGAAGGAAATGTCCGCCGCGGAGAAATGGGTTACAGGTACATACCGGGAATGGTATTCAGGAATCAGAAGGAGACAAAGGGCGAACTTGGGGCGGCTGGTTACCAAGTGAAAATCAGGCTCATTATGCTCGCTGAGAACTCCATAATAACTACTTATGAACGCTTCCCTGTCATCACGGCACCAGAAAGATCAAAACCCATCGCTGCCAAACGCCATCCTCCCCCCTATGTAGTGCCTTCGCCCCATGCATGATCACTTGACCCTAGTCGAGGCCTCTCACTTTGCGAACCCAAACAGGCACTTGACCCTCCTGAACAGTTCAGCCCGCATGGCATCCCTCCCAGCCCGTGTCCGCTGCACGGCATCCCGGTTTTCGTACGCCCTGCGCAGCAAATACTTCATACACTCGCCCGTCGACCCCCAGACGAGGTACTTGTAGGCGCGCGGCGTCTCGCCGGTGCGGGCGCTCGTCGCCAGCTCGCAGCTGACTTCGTCCGCCATACCTTGCAGCTGGGCAAACGCCACCTCGGTGTCGACCTTGCACGTGGAGAGGATCGCCTGCGCCTTGAGCACCGACTCCCGGTTGTGCGTAGCCAGCACCACGCTCACGCTTGGGAACGAGGCCGTCTTGTCGCCCTGGGTCTGCGGCGGCTGGAGTTGGGCGTTCCATTGTTGCCGCAAAAGGGCCTCCGAGACGCCGTCGTAGGCCACGTCCGTGTCGGCCTTGGTGTCGTGCATGAGATGCCGGGGGTCGGAACCCAGGTAGGCCCCACGGACAAGCTTGACGCCAAGGGCAAACCCACCCTCGCGGGCGACGGCGAGGTGCCGGCTGAGCGTCGAGGGTGTCGACTTTAGATACGCCTGGTATGTCCCATAAACAACGGCGTTATCTGGCGTGTTGTACTTGCGCATGTACCCGAGCGACCAGTCGTCGATACCCGGCTGCAGGGCCTGCTGCTCGGCGTCCAAGAGCAGGCGCACGCCACGGGATGCGGCGAGCTGGCAGATGCCATCGATAGCAGATGCCAGCGCGTCGGAAGGGGGTAGGCGCTGCGAAAGGGCGTGAAGGGCCTGTCTGCCGGCACCCGTGAATTTCAGCGCCACGAAGTCGCCCGGCGACGCGAGCAGCACCGTCTCGATAGTCCCGTTGGCCCAAGGGGTGATCTCGTTCCGCACACATTCCTCCGCGGCAGCACCAGAACCACACGACGAGAGATCCTTCATCTGCGCGTCGGTGAGTACGACCTCCTTGGCGTACCCCAGGATGACACCGCCGAAACCAATCCTCTGAAGCGATTCGATGGTACGTCGTACTTCGGGCGCGTTCTCGCCGGCGCAGAATTGGGCATAGAAAGTCTTCTTCAGGAAGAAGCGGAGGATCGGGTTCCTGTCGGGGTTGAGTGCCGGGTTGGCGGTGTTGGCCAAGATGGACATCATGGCGAGGGAAGGCGGGAGTAAGAGGGGCGAGGATGAGACGGTGGCCGTCATTAGTGAACGCAGGACGTTGGTCAGTGGCAGGACAGCCAACGGTGCTGATTGAGCCATCTTCGCTAGTTGATGTTCAGGTGGCAAGTCCACAGGACCATTTAATGTGAGATGCCCGGAAGGGGATGAGTGGTTGGACGAGGAGTGCAGGGACCGCGTTGATGTCGATGTTGATGTCGATGTTGATGTCGATGTTGATGTTGATGCTGATCTTGTCGTCGTTGTCCGAAGGCCTCGGTGCGAATATGGGGACGCACCATGGGTGACTGGCGCAAAGAAGACAGCACAGGGAGTAGTCGCGATAGTCAGACCTCTCCTCGGTATTTTACACGGCGCAAGGATGCCAGGTAGCGACCGGGGAATCGGTGCCATGGCCGTGTGCCGCCGCAACGCTGATTTGGTTCTTGCGCGTTGTTTCCTTGGAGGGACTTGAGATGGCGCGGGGCAAGCGATCAGAAAGATGGGATATTGGGATGGAAACCAGAGGGCGAATTATGTGGGCGAGAGAGCTGAGCGTGGCATCATGGGGGGGTGACCCTCGATTTGATGAGACGAACTGAGAAGATATATCTCGCCAACAACCTGCTTCTCAGCCTTTTTCCCACCGGTATCGCAAGCTGCCCAGCCCGGAACACAACAGAATCCACCAATGTCCGCGGGTTTGGGGGACGAATGATTGCCATTGTGCATCCAGACGTGCCCTTTGTCCAGGCTCATTGACGCAGCCGATGATGTTATCGCTGGTCCCTTATCAGAAAACCGCAGATAGCCGCGCCTGTGGGGCATCCGATCTCTGCCGGCATCGCAAGTGCAGCCCCACGATCAGCATCCAGGGCGCGGAGAGCCATCAAAGCGGGGCTTGCCAAGGGGCCGAGGGCACCGCCGCAGCGGCTTTGTGGGAAATTCGCCGTGGCTCAATGGAGCACTGCAGCGGCAGAATGGCCCGTGTGGCCATCGGTCATGTGAGCAACCGCCGGCTTAAGGACGTCGGGAAATCGCAACGGCGCCCCAAGACAACGCAATCCCAGTCTCGCAGGATTGAGCGGGGACTGGGAGCGGTTGATGTCGGCGCTCGTCTATCAATTGACATGTCGGAGTGGTCACCCGACCAGCCGACCATGCTGTCAACACCAATGGAGCGTGGGGGTTGTATTATTCCTCATCCGCCGATTGGACTCCGGGCCTCGGCACCGAAAAGGGGGGAAAATTGTTTCGGGCGCTGAGACAGGCCCGGCCCGCAGCATAGCGTGTCGACCGGTCCGGCGGTGGGGGCGGGGGGGGCGGGGGGGAGCATGTCAAGACGCGGCAAGTGAAGCAGCGCTGTCGCCTACTGGGTTTTCGGCTGCTCCTGTCGTGATGAACCCAATCGCTGTTTGATCCAGTCGACGTATCCGATGGGGCGTCCCCTTACGACGCCCAGGAGGTCTTGGAGACCGCCGTAGAAGAATCCGGCGACAAGGGCGGCTTTCGTTGTCCGAGCGGTCATGGGCAACGAGAAGCGATCTGCAGCGCAATAGCCATGTCAGCAATCATCCAACGCCGTGCCGCATGGTAGGAAAATGGGGAAGTGCCCTACTCCAAAGACTAAAGCCTCCTGCCACGGTAACACAAGATGTCACCGTGTTGACGAAGTCGGCAGTCCCACGATACGAGTCGAACATCTGCTCAATCGCAAACATGGCCGTCGTCCAGAAAGACACTTTGAACCCCATCCTAAACCCTTCGCGTATTCCGCCATAGGCCATCTGGTAGTTCTTGCTTTTGTGATACAGGAACCAGCCCGTCGTGGTGGCGGGCAGTTTGTGCGCGTGTTCGGCCCGGAACCGTAGACCGGCCATCTTGCCTCCTTGGGCCGTTCCCAGGGTAAATCCAGCGAAGAAGGCCAAGGACGAGGCCATCGGGAGCCGCAAGGGGGCGGGAAGGGAAAGTCGGGAGTTGTGGTAGAGTTTGTCAATCTCGGCCTGGGACGGAGGGGGCGGCCGTTCGCGCTGCGTCCGCCAGGACGCCTTGTCGTCTGTGGTCGCCATCGTGTTGATGACAGTCTCTGTGAGGTGTGATATCGCTGCGGCACGGGCAAAAGGAGTGGTTTGAGATCCAGTGTGATCAACGGCGCATCATCGTCTAGAAGGAGATGTGGCAAGGTCCGCTCTCCTCATCCAAACTCGCAAGTCGAGCGCAGCCCAGTGCTTTGAAAATGCTCGAGATGCGCTGGTCCAAGCTCCCACCCCCCAGCTCATAATTAAATTAGCGTGGTTCGGGCAGGGTGTCAGTGCCCCTCCACGCCGGTCTTGGCAGGGCGCTCCCGCCTTCAGGTTCTGCCTGCAGCGTCCCGTCCATCTTTTGATCGCTCCACAGACAGACACCTTCACGCGACACCGAGGTTCCCGGTCTCTGGACCATCTCCGTCTCTCCGAACCGGCAGGGACCTGGCAGATTAACAGAGATGGTGCGAATAGCCCCGTGGATCAGACTGCGACTTGCTGCACTCCCGAGTCCCGCTAACCCTACCTATTACCAGCCGCGCAACGCAAACCCCGCGGGTGATCCCGAGATCACGATCCGTCTAAAATATGGCATCCATACCATCTTTCTGTTTGCCATGGTCGACTGGCCCTTTTCTCGCGTCACCACCGAGCTTCTCTCAATCCTCCAAGACCGCTACCCCAACGGCCTGACCGCCTCGATCGCGCAGCCCGGCGCGACGACGCCGGTACCAGCACACGACAGCGACGTTCAGGTTGCTTACGCGCTCCCCAAGAACCCGAACGATTTGCATGAAGGATGGAAGAACCTCAAGGCTCAGCCGAGCGACACTCTAGGCAAGAAGGGGCTGACAGACATGTGCTCTGTCGCCTTTGCTCTTCTGGACCCCAACGCGAGTGAGGCCGCCGTTTACTTCCAGGTTGAGGTTCCCACGGAAGAGGAGGACGGGGCCGAGGACGAGGACGAAGAGGAGGAGGAGGAAGATTTCTGAAGATCCTAGTTTGGTTTGGCATCTACTCTGGGTTCTTTGGGTCACAAATCATGGACATATGGCAGACACGGGATACAAGGCGTTGAGGATGGAAATACCCAGGAGGCAAGGCGTTCTTTCGTGAGTCTCCGTGAAGCCCCCGCAGTGGTTATTTGCAAAAGCGCTCCCTCTAGCTTTTTGAAGGTTGTTGTATTTGCACACAATCGGGGCCGTCATAAACTACTGAGACGCTGAAATACCAGGCGCCCGGTGAGTAGTCTGTTTGTTGCAGGCGAGCTGAAGGACGAACCTCGTAGGGTGACTGCCTTTCTGCAATGACGAAGCCGGTTCAGGTCCTCACGGCCAAGGACCACACTCCAGCGGATGCCAGCCGGGCCTCCTCACCGCGCCCCCTGTCGAAATGCTTGAGGCCTAGTTGTATTTGTTGATTCGGAACGGGAGTCAGTAAGGTCAGCATCTGCCATGTGATATGTTTCAACTATCGACGGAGAGAAACCTAGGTACAGTACAAGATTACAAGCGAATCCTTCATAAGATCGTATCACACCACAGTGCAGCAACTTCTACGCCAAGGTTGTGTAGTGTAGCGTTTCAATAGCACTTTAGATTTTGAAGATTCTCCTCTCCTTCCAAGAACCCCGGTTCGAGCCCGGGCACGACCTCATTTTTGCCTAATCGGGACATCCGACACTACCACGGCCTTGGTGCTTCTCTGGGCAACATTACCTGATGATCTATTGCTTGCAGTGGTACTCCAAAGCAGCATGTAGCCACCTACCTGGTAATATATGGTGGTCAGGTCACGGACAACTCCTTGACAAATCTTGCTCAACGGTAGAGTAAACAAAATATCACCACTGCCAGACCAAGAAAACGAGGCATCTTCGAAGGTCAAGTAATCTCTAGAAGGTGCAGATGCACCAGGGAGAGAGATGCAGCAATGCGGTAGTATTGTGGTGTGGTGATGTATGTGTATGTGAGATGCAAGATCGGTAGCAGAGCCACTAACCTGCAGAAGATATGGGTAGGCTTGCGCACAGATACACCTGTAGGCCAACTAGCCCTAGGTAGTCAACACAGCCCCCCAAGCCTACCGACACAGAGCTATGATAGACTATATATAGAGAGAGAGACTTCCTAATCCGGAAGTTGTGATGATTGATATAGTGTTGATCTCCGTGACTAGACACCCTTTGTTAACGCACGGCTATAGCTATAGCTAGTTATGTGATTCCTAGATCCCAGATTCCAGCCTTCCTAGCCTTCCTAGCCTTCCTTGTAATACATCTTGGCGATACGACTATCCGTAGTAAAGTTGTTGTAAGAGAGACTGTAGTAGGCGTTTTCGCTAGAGAACCTACGGTTTGTTAAGAGAGAGAGACTATAGTAGGCGTTTTCGCTAGAGAACCTACGGTTTGTTGAAAGAGGCCGTAGTAAGCGATTTCGCTAGAGAACCTACGGTTTGTTAAGAGAGGGACCGTGGTAGGTGTTTTCGCTAGAGAACCTACAGTTTGTTAAGAGAGGCCGTGGTAGGCGATTTCGCTAGAGAACCTACGGTTTGTTAAGAAAGAGAGGCCGTAGTAGGCGTTTTCGCTAGAGAACCTACGGTTGTTAAGAGAGATAGCCGTAGTAGGCGACTTCGCTAGAGAACCTACGGTTGTTTAAGAAAGAGAGGCCGTGGTAGGCGTTTTCGCTAGAGAACCTACGGTTGTTTGATAAAAGAGAGAGGTCGTGGTGGGCGTTTTCGCTAGAGAACCTACGGTTTGATGAAAGAGAGAGATTGTTGACGAAAAAATCGAAAAAAGGTCGAAAAATCGAAGAATTGGTCGAAAAACGAAGAATTGGTCGAAATCGAAGAATCAGTCGAAAATCGAAGAATTGGTCGCGTTGTAATACGATGCGATACGCGGTCGCGCGTACGCGCGCGATTGACTGGGTATGGTGGGGTAGTTGACTAGCTCTGTAGGGTAACCAACCCCCGAAAAACGGCCTAAAATCGGCTTTTTTCTACTTGTTGGAAAGGCTTCAAATAGTGCCAGAAAAAGGGAAATGTAGCTGAATGCGGAAAAAGAGGGGGCTTATAACCTCTAGAAGGTGCAGATGCACCAGGGAGAGAGATGCAGCAATGCGGTAGTATTGTGGTGTGGTGATGTGTGTGTGTGTGAGATGCAAGATCGGTGGCAGAGCTACTGACCTGCAGAAGATGTGGGTGGGCTTGCGCACAGATACACCTGTGGGCCAACTGGCCCCAGGTGGTCAACAAATCGGCATCCAAGCTCCACCCTCACAGACGAACATGAGCTGACTCATCATGGATTCTCTCCATGTGCTTAATGTCACTAGAATTCATTCCCTGAGTCGAGAACTGGCTACTAATGACTAGACTTGTAAGCACTTCGCGGGATATCTCAGCTATATCAGTTTGGGTCCTCTTTGAAAAGATGCGAATTGAAGAGGTAAAAGACGAAAAGCTTTGGCTGGCAAATGTAATGATACATGCGTACTTTGGGGACGGCAAATGCAAATCTGGCTTCGACTGACTGGATGACGCCGAGGAAATGAAGAATGAGGAATCTCCCGAACTTCCGCAAACCTAGCCGAAGGCTCGAAATCTCCCTTTACACGCTGCCATCAGAAATTCGGTGCTCATTTCATCATGTTGAAGACGGCAGGGGCTTGGGCGCCCAGCCCAATCGTTGGTTGGCGCCGTCAAACACGACAAAAGCCGCCTTGAGAGCGACGTCTCCGTAGATGGAAAACCCGATGCCGGTATTCCCCTGAATCCCCCCAAAACACGTCTTTCCGCTCGATCCTGTCGGGGCGTACTTGATGTAATCACCGGGCACGCTGATCATGGCGCTGCCGTTGCCGACGCTGAAGACGAAATCGGGGACGGATTGGTCGCACGGAAGCGTGTATCCGCCCTGGGTGCCGTCGTACTTTGCGCCGCTTACTTGGCCGTAGTAGGCCGAGACCACGGAACTGGGCAGAAGTAACAGGGACGTACCCGTGTCCGCAATGCCCTGAAACGTGGTACTCTTCAAGCTGCCCGAACCAATTGCGTATCCCGAACAGGTCCACGCCCAGAAACCCCCACTGTTGTCTACGGGAACGTACGTGACGTTGCCCGTGTAAGCGCTCGGGTCGATGTAACCGAAGTTGTAGTGACCGGCTAGGAGAATCACCATGTCAGTGTCAGGGCTCGGGGGCTAAGTAAAGGTGATTAGGGACTCGGCCACTCACGGGCACCGGCTTTGAGGTCAGCCGTGAAGACGTGAGCATCGAGGCTGGTGTTGGCATTGTCGAAAAATGTCTTTTGCGCAACAGGCTCGACCGTGTTGATGGAGCTAAAGCCCAGCCCGAGCAGCCCGTCGTTGTTGGGGTCAGAGGTGAATTCGCTCGAAACCTTCTTTGCAACCTCAACCGCTTGGGAGGGGACCGCCAGGCCGCCGATTATGACGGTATCCGTATAAACATCGCCGCTGGAGGAGCTGCCGTCGCCATATGAGATCTGCCACGAGTAGCCCTGCAGCTTCTGGGACGTGGAGCTCTTGCTCGGGTCGTAGATGGTCTGTCCTCCAACGTCGCTCTTGGCAGTCTCGGAGCTGAACACCCAGAGGTCGCTGGACCCAGTGTCGAAGTCGAGGTTGAGCACTTGGCCAGGGGTACCGATGGAGACCGGTGTCAAGTATTCGACATCGTGCGTCTCCGGATTCGTCTCGGCGCTGCCAGTTGACCGCTTGTCCGCACTGGCCCGGATCCGTGCCACAGCGGCTCTGAGGTCGTCCGGGAGAGGCACGCCGTACTTGTAATAAGTCCGGGCGAGTTGAATGGGACCATTTCGGACGAAGTTTGGGTTACGCACTTGCTTCAACGAGAGCGTGCCAGAGCGTTCAACCTCAGACATGCTGGGGGAAGTTGGCAGGACCCCAGCGAGAACCCCAGCCGCGAGCGTGGCGACCACGGCCGTTGAGATGGACCGCATGATGCACAGCAATTGCCCAGGTCGGGGAGTGATGCGGAACCGTTGTCGAGCCGAACTGAATTCGAGAACGTGGAAACCGGCAAGAAAAGAACCGCAACCGTCGCCGACTTGCCAACTGAAGTGGCTCGCAGATTGGGGATGGTCAACGATGAGACGGTCGAGCGTTTTCGGTCACCAGTCTCGAGCCAACGTTCCGGAAAATACAATGGAAGTTCCCTCGGATGCAGAAATCGGGCACCTGCACTTGAAGGGTGCCCTGCATTCATTGAACGCGTGACCTTCCCCGAGCTGCAGGAATGGCAATAGGAAAGGACCTCGGGGTCGAAAGGAGCTCCGGGAAGGAACAGTGGCCGCACGGGGCCGACGAGGGCCAAAATCGTGCGAGCCAAGCATCACCGTGCCTGCCGTCATGGTGGTTCAGGGCAAGACCAGTTCGTACTCGGTCAGATAGCAAGGACGACGGCCTGCTCGGAAGATGGCTGTTGCAATTCGATCAAGCCAGTCAAACTTGGGGG